>VYZW01008003.1:1500-273189 GCA_013401315.1 Balaeniceps rex | reverse complement strand
TACCGGCCTGCCCTGGTACCTCACACCTCACGGGTGAAAGACGTGGCTGGTTTTCTGTGGGGAAGGGTGAACTTCGCCCGTGGGCCGGGGCTGTGGTGGCGCTGGCCTCGCCCGTCGCGGGGTCCGTCACCTGAGCGGGCAAACACGCAGCTAAAACACGCTCAGCTTCCCAAAATCCTCACAGAATAATTTTTTTTCCCCTCATATTCCTAAAACACCAGGGTGGCGAGAGAGGGAAAAACAGCCCTTACAACGGCCGTAACTAACCGAGATGCTCCTAAAGTGCCCAGTTTCCAGTTCCCTTTTCTTTCCACAACTCCCGAGTACAATCCCTTGGCAGGGGAACGACCAAACGCACCCGCTTCCTCATGGCAGGCGGGGAGGTAACATGGCTGATGGCCTCGCAGGGTGCTACGCACCGCCGGGCTGGCGCTCGGTGTGCCAGCGGCGTGGCAGCCAGCTGCCCTCGCCATCGCTTCCCAGAGAGAAACCCAGGTTTGCTCCTAAAAAGTGGTCGTTGTGAACAATGGGAAGCTCGGGTGCCGGTTTTTAAGTGGAGTCTGGGATCTAGACAAGATACTGCTTGGTTTTTTTTTTCCCTTTTTTTTCTTTTTTATTATTTTGTGGCTGTGGGATACTCAGGCAAGGTGCAGGCTATTTCTGCTCCTTGTCCAAAGCGGGCTGGGAATGCACCCTGTGTGGTTTCGGGGTTTCTGTTCCCTTCCCAGCAAGAGGTTTGTGTCCAGAGAGATCTTTGCTGATTGACTTGGCCTGATGAAAGAGCTCCTCGCACACAGCGGGAGATCCACCCGGTATGGAGCAATAACTGATAGGGAGAGAGCCCTCTCCCTGCCCTCAGCATCTTCCCGAGGCTACCCAGGAGTGCTGCGAGCAGCCAGGATCCAGGGAATATGCTTAGTAAAAGCCATCAATAACACTAGGCAGGGGCTCATCGGGAAAAGTGCTTGGCTTCAGGATGGTTTTTGCTGAAAGACTGTAAAGTGCCAGCATCATCTACTGTAATAATGAGAATTTTAGTGTTTTAAATTCTTTCTGTGACCATGGTCAGGGTGGAGATGTTGCCAGATTGGCACCAGCCTTCTCAAGGAACCACTTTTTGTCTCCGTGCCAGTCTCCCGGGCTTAACTTTGCTGCAGATTTCTGCTTCTGTAACTCATTTTGCGGACAGCTTTTATGTAATATTGGGGGATGGCCACTTATTTTTTTGGCCGTTGTTACCAAATGGATGCAGGATGAAGTATGAATCTGGCGGCTCCTCCTTTGAACCTATGTGAATTTAAGAAGCCCCGCTGGATCGAGCAGGGCTGTCCGTGAGCGGGCTGACCTCCGTCCTTCTCAAGAGCACTTCAAAAGCAAAGTCTCAGGTTTGGAAAACCTTTTTCCCCTTGGAATAATCTGAAGGGGAGCACAAGGAAAGCCGTGGCTAAACTGCTCCGATGTGCCGACCGCAGCGGGAGAGCGCACGGATGCAATGGCAAGCATCCCCGGGGAGGAGGGAGGTTGGCTGCCGGTGCTGTGTTATCTGTATCTATGGGCTGGTCATAACAACCAGGTTAATTGATTCTTAACTTGATGATCAGGTAATTAACCTGTGTTGTGTTTTTATGCTAGCTTGATTAGGTTTATACTCCTGTTCATCTGTTGAATGGGTATAAGGTGCCTGCTGGGGCATTGCTTGTGATCCCGTTGCTGTACAGGGACTTTTCGATGAGGCACTGGGGAAGTGATGGGGATTTGGTGACAATCTGTGCATGTCATTAATTTTTAATTTATTTTTAATAACCACAAAGATTTTTGATGAGAGCTGGTGCTTCAGTGCTGGCCCTTCTGCTGGTGTCCGTCTGTCTTGCAGGGACATTTTAGGGACACTGCTGGTGTGGTGGGGCCACTGATGGTGCCTTGAACCCCTATGGGTCACCTGTGGGGCTGAGCGCTGGCGTTGCAGTGAAATTTAGGACTGTCGTGCTGGGTCATCTTCTGCATGGGGCCCCTATGCTGGCTTTGGGCTTTGAAGCAGCAGGAAAATGTTTCCTGTGACTTTAAGTATATAAGAAAAAGAACAAAGAAGGCTTTAAAAAATACAACAAACCCAGCAGCCTTAAGATGCTGAGCCTGAGGGTGTGAGTTGCTGATGGAGGTCCCCAAGATGAAGCAGATTTGTTGCTCTCTAGCCTGCTCTTGGAAAGCATTAAGGAGGGTCCCAGTGCGGGACCACCATCACCTCTGTGCGGATGCAGGCGTTTGGCCCTGTGGCTCCGCTGGGCACTTATAGCTCATATACAGTAGAGGCCTCTGAGAGCGTGGTGGGGAGAAGACAACCTGCTACGGAGGGCTGCCCTGCCCCAAGCAGTTGGGTGTTGATGCACCCTCTGTGTATGGCTACCAGAAGAAGTGTTAACGGAGTAACATGGGAGCGATCAGAGGAAAGGAGGGGTAAAAGCATGGGAGAGCTTCAGTGGGGTGTTACGATTCAGGAGATGGTTTTCCAAGCGCAGAGGTGGGGCCTCCTGGATAACCTTGTTGGCAGGATGGGCATGAGGCTTTTTGAAGGAAGATGCAGAGGGAGGGAAGGCGGACAATCCAGCTCACTGGAATCAATACAGCTGTCTTGCTAAAAGCCTATCGATCCGATGCGCAGTGTTGCATTAGCACAGTCACAACAGTACCTCCCTCAGAGTCCTTCCTCCTCCTGGTTGAACCAGAATGAGAGAAACTGCTGGGGAGCCACCTTGTAGCAGCTGGGTGGGACTTCTCAGGTCCTCCCACCTCTCCTTCCTGCTGGGCTGTAATGGGAGCTGCTATGTGTTCTGTAGAGAGCCCTTAACTTCTACTTGATGCTTGCAGAAGATCCCCTGGGACTTTGTGAGGTACATAATATTTTCCTGGAGCTTAAGTTCATGCTTGTTAAGCCATGCTGATGAATTTGCTGTGTTAGACTCCATGCTGTCCTGAGAAACACTTAAACTGGAGAGGAACCCATCTTGGAAACACCAGCAGCTGTAAGTTGGTGGTGGAAGCCCTCTCCATGTGATGCCTCAGCTGTGCCCCTTTAAGAACAGGGATGACTGGTGTTTAATAGCCCCCATCAAACAAGGTAATTAACAGCTGTGCCTAATTATGAGCATGGCAGTAGTTCTAAAACTGCATCAACCTTCAAGCATGTAGGACTCCACTTGGTAAATAGTTATGGGGAGACCATTATAATACTCTTCTCACTCCCGATGCAGTACCTGGGGACTTTGGGATTATCTGGCTGTGGATTTTATTTTGTTGCAGAAACAAGTATAAACTTAGTGCAACTTGCATCCTAGCAGAAGAGGAGCTGTATGGTAAAGGGTGAAGACTTGGTCCTGGAGCCCCTGGTGCCAGTGTGTGCAAGAGGAGTAGGGGAGGCAGAGACATGGAGGACTCCCGCTTGCAAAAAACCTGTTCCAGATGGAGAACTGGTGGAGCCTTGCCGAACCTGTGTATCCCCCAGTTACCCTGTGCAAACGTCTTTCTAAGGCTGCCTGGGGCTGGTCCTGCTCCTGCCGTGTCCCTGGGGTTCCTGCTGGAGTGTGGCAGTGGTGGGATGTGCCCAGCTGTAGCACTGCCTGGCCAAACTGGTTGCAGCTGGGCAGGGGAGTTGCTCAAACCCTCTTTAGCTGAAGCAGGAGGCAAGGGCAGCTCCCTGCACGTAATGCTCTTTCCTTCCTCTCCAGCCAGAGCCACCCAAAGAAACCTGTTGCTGATGCAGCTAAGCTTCAGCCAAGGGAACTGCGGTCCAATCCCCGTAAGCCTGTGCAGATGCCAGCATTGCTCTGTAATGAGATAACGGGGACGCTGTGCTCCTCTGAGCTGGGTGCTGGGCAGGACAGAGGGAGAACATCACTTCCTGGAAGATGCCATCTCCAGCAATGGTTTGATTTGCAGCATTAAACCGGAGATTAGACTTGTTTGCATGGCTAGCCTTCGTTATTGTAAGGTGAAGCGCTTCATGTTACTAAACCAAATATAATTGCTTTTGCTTCTGGATGTTCTGCTCTCTTAAAGGTACTTCTTAAAATATGTTAATTGTTAATTTAAGCATAGCCTCTGAACCTCATGCAAAATAGTGTTTCAGCCAGGCTAGGGAATAAGCTGTGCCTTTCTGCTCCTGGGGTGTTGTGCAGCTCGAGATACGCTCTTCAGAAGGTTTGCAAGCTCTGGATGAGTAAGAAACCAGGGTGTTTATTTCTTTTTTATTTTTTTTTTCCTCCCATTGTGCAAAGTGACTGTTATTTGCCAAGTATTTTTTCATAGACGATAGAACGTTAAAAACTCCTCTTCTAATGGCTAGTGTTGGGTATAGAAAACTCCCTGGTTTTCACTTAAGGTTGTTGTATTAAATGAAGTAGCTGGAATGAATTGGTGGTTTCTGACCCCAGGGAGAAACTTTTCAAAAGCGAATATAGCCAGTGTGATCCCACACTGATTGAGTCAATGAATTGGCATAAACCTTCTGGCATAAAACTTTTCTGAAAATGATTTATTCTTGAAGCCTCGGGGAGGATTCATCCTTAGCGGGTGTCTGTGTGTTGGTTCGGGGTTGAGAAGCAGCTGGGGAGGAGAGAGAAGATTTTCTGTGTATTGTGTAGAAAAAAATTTCTGGGAATAAGCATGGGGGACAGGGAAGGTCTGGGGTTTGGTCCCAGGACATCTCCTGCCTCTGCCATTTGCAGCTGCTCTTAGGAAAAGCAGGTTATAGTCGAAGGTTTTGGTTTTTTTTTTTTTTTTTTTCCTTCTTTATTTTAGATTATGAGAACATGTCTGGGTCATGCCACAAAGGGCAGGGACAGCTTGGAGGCCATGCTGGGATTTTTACTTAAAGATGGGGCCATCTTGCTGAAGAAGCCGGATCTGTTGGCATCCCTGGTCTCCTCCTGATCCTGCCTCGTTATTAGCTGCAGTCAGAGACAAAATCATTGATATGTAAAATATGATTGCTCCAGTCAGCTCTCTGCAGCTGGGGACCGTGCCAAGGGCATGGCCACCTCTGCAGCAGCTCGGGGACCTCCTCTGCTTCCCCGAGAAGGCACAGAGAACATAAAAGCAGAGCCAAACTTGGATGTTTAAATACCATTCAGTCCACTGGTTATATGGCCTTGAGTAGGTGTAAGGAAGGTGTGAGATGGGTGCTGGTGGCTTTGTAGGCTCTTCCCTCCCTCGGTGGGCAGGAGATGGCCGGAGTTTGCTCCATGCTCTGCTGGTGCTCGACTCCAGCAGGGCTTAATTAGCTTGATTCCTGCTTTATGCCCTCTTGCTGCTTGGGATTAGTCAACTCGCCTTTTTTAAAAATTATTTTTAAGAATTCCTGCTGTGATACTATTTTAAGGGTGTGAAATTGGGGGGGAAGTCCCAATGCACACAAGCCCAAGTTGCAGCTCTTTGCTGGGTTAACTCCAGCGTGAAGGATGGAAACATGGGGACAGCA
This sequence comes from Balaeniceps rex, assembly GCA_013401315.1. Lineage (NCBI taxonomy): Eukaryota > Metazoa > Chordata > Aves > Pelecaniformes > Balaenicipitidae > Balaeniceps > Balaeniceps rex. Next base: position 267,716 of record VYZW01008003.1, on the reverse strand, counting down.
GTGGGTCCGGAGCCCGAGGTGGCGCGTGGCTTGTGCCGGTCTTGTGGGATGGGACAGGACGAGTCGGTGCTACCCTTTTCTGCCCTGAGGAAGGAGTTTAACCAAGCATATTTGTCACAGGCAGCCTGGCTGCTGTTGAGGAATGTATTTACAAGGGAGGATTTTTGCTTCATTATTCTTCTCTGCTGCCAATAACCAGGTGTAGAAAATAATGACCCTGAATGTGAATGTGTGCATCCCTTCTGATGACCAAGAAAGAAGGCTATGTATGTTTGTGTCTGTATTTATATATATGTTTGAACCTGATTTCAGTTTGCTGTAGTGCAATGCAGTTTTAGGCACGCTGGACTTTTAATTTACACGCCAATTAGTTTGTAGCTCTGGCCAAAAAAGGAGTAGTGTACCCTTACTGTGATAGTTGTCCGGGAAGGAAACCACAGGAGTAGCCTAACTTTAGCGTGAAGGTGGACTTTGGACCTTCTGAGTTAGTTGGTGGTGTAATAAATAGCAGGTAGCATAGGTGAAGCCCTCAGTCGGGTTTTTTTGTGGTGATATTGCCTGCTCTTTGACCCGTTCTGCAAACAGAGGCATTTTTGCAGCAGTTAAAGGAATATCAGCATGAACTACAATTCAGGTCAGGAAAATGACTGCTTTTATTGCAGCAGAACCTCAAGCTTTGGCAGACACCTGAAACGTTTGCAAAACATTTTAGTGAAGAATTTGCTATTTAGCAAAACTGAAAAATTTCCCTGTGAGCTTTCTGTGTCTCGAGTTGGTTGTGTAAAGCAATTGCCCTCGTATGCCTTTGGCCTGCTGTAAGACACATCTTGTGGGGTTGGGTTGGGTTTTGGCTTAGCCTGGTCCTCCAGAAATGAGCAGAGACATGTTCAGAGATGGTAGGAGGGCTGGGAAGGACCAGGGACCGCTGGGTGATGGGTTTTACGTGGCCTTCCTGGTTTGAATGCTCTTTAACATGATGCCCAGGTCATGGTAAGCTCATCAGCTTTACTAATGAGGCTATTAAGGATTTGGTATTTCTGCTCTTTGCCTTTCCTGCGGTATCCAGAGGGTTTGGAGAGGAACATCCCTATGGGGAAGAGCCTGCAGCCTGGAAATGTGACCTTTTCTCCAGCCGTGCTCTCATTTTGTCCTTGATTTGTCCGTGTCCAAAGTCTTCTCCAGCCAACTGAAACCTGGGAGTCATGGGGATGGGTTAAACGTGTCAAAGGCTGGACTAGAGGACTATAAGAACTATAAGCAACATAGGTCTGTAAACCCTTACTATAAGGAATATAAGCCCTTAATTGCACAGCATGGCCCCAAACCCACGGCTCGGTGGTGGGATGGTGGTGCAGTTCCTCTAGCAGTGTGTGCCCAAATCCCATTTGATTTAAAAAAAAATTCTTTCTTTATTTATGTTCTCCTCCATAAACATTTTTTTTAGTATTGCCTTTTAGTTCCCCGTGCTTGTCCATATGAAGCTGGCAGTGCTGCTAGGACATTCAGACCCTGCTCTGGCAATTACAGCAGATCACCAATGATACCGTGTAACACATCTTGCTCCCCAACTCCATGGTGCAGGGCAGGTTGTAGGATACTGTGGATGTCTCCTCCTTAATGCACAGCCATTGCCTCCTTCTTCAGGCCATGTTTCATGTTCCCATATAGGCTTTGGTGGTGGTACCAGTGAGGTGGTTTTGTGTTGTCTGGGTGCTCGGTGTTGGTGTGCTCCAGGTGTTTGGTGCTAACGTGGCTTGGCTCCTCGATAGGAGATGTGTGCTGTGTCCACCTGTCCATCCTGCCTGTTGGATGTTCCTGTTGGCTCTCATTCATCCTTCTGCCTGCGAATCTCCGTTTGCCATGTGCCTCTGGCTTAGCTCTTCCCTGAGAACAAGTCTTCTCCGTGCTTGAGGTTGACCAAGCCTTTCAGCTCATGACCGCTTCCCATCCTGCTGAACCATGGGCAGCCCCGCAGGGCTGGTGGGCACCACAAAGGGACACGTGGTGCACACTGAGGTGCAGAGCCGGTACTTAAAACCAGATAACCCAAACCGTCACCCTTCCCATGAGTCATTGCCCAAGCTGCCTTACGATAGTCCTGCTGAGGTGCGAGGTGCTGGTAGGATGTGCTAACCACCATTTACAGGGCTGTTGGGAGCAGGATGTGTTGTGGATGAATCACGGCCACTACTTTTCAAAATGACACGTTACATCTTGGGGACGTGTCCTGGAGAGTCACTGCTCTTCAAAGAAAAAAGACCCTTAATATGTTTAAGGATCGCTTTTAAAAATCACGGGGGACAGTGACGGGAATGTCTGGTTTCTTCTGAAAGCCCCGCAGGGATGATTTCAGGTGGTTCAGGCAAACTTCCAGCTGCCAAATCCCCAAGCAGGCTGGACATGAGCAGGCAGCTGGGGCTGCTGACATGTGTCTTAGCAAATGAGTGTTGAAAACTGTTTAAAAAAAAAAAAAAAAAAAAAAAAAAAAAAAAAAAAAAAATCTGATCCCCGTGCCTGCCGCAAAGCCAGTCCTTGGTGCTACACCCCAAGTGAGCAGAAAGTTGGCGTAAGCGTATCTCAAGGCAGCGAGTGGATGCAAAGATGATGGAAGCTATAATTTTCAATCTAATTAAGCTGAGTGACTCCCTCATGGATTTATGCTGTTTAATTACTTTGAGCTCTGATAACATGGGTGCTGTGGGTATTGCTGTTTTTTGGGCAGCAAGTGTGATGTCCAGCCAGGGTGGAGGAGCGGTACCTACCGAGTGCTTTGGGGATGGCTCCAGTCTTGGTCAAGGACACTTAATCTCCTGGTGGGGTGGGGATGGAGAGCTGGAGGTGGCTTTCACGTGGCAGTACTGGACTACTGTGGTCTTGGATCAGTCCCACATCTCCTGGTAGGACCGCGTGTTCTGTGTTAGAGACAAGGTGGAGGTGCAGGAGAAGAAGGTCCTGCTCTAGACCTATGCAGACCTCAATGGGAGGTGGATGTGTGAATACCGGTGCAGTTCTCGCCAGCCTTTCCCACGGTCATGCAGTCCCCGTTTCTTGCCTAGCTGATGCCTGCTTTGACCACCACGTTCAGTGGTAAGAAATAAAATAACGAAGGAAATGAAAGACCAAGTGCCGCTCATCCAGCACTTTGTCGGTGTCTCATGTTGCTGTACTGTCCCCTTGGTTTCCCATCTCCACCTGGCCTTGTAAAAAATAATTTCTCTGCTGGGATAGACTGTGAGCACCTGCACTGTCGTCTTGTAGTTAATGGTACCAACAAGCCATGATTTTGGCTGAAGCAAGACCTTTAACACCACAAAAAAGCTCTTCTGAAAGCCATGTCTGCATGGGGTGTGAACATCTCGCCTGGGGGCTGGTGGAGAGCTGCCCTCAGGGGTGTCTGCAGGGACTTCCCTGCTCCGAATATTGGGGTTTTCTCCCCCAGACTCTGGTGTTGCAGAGATGCAATTTGCTTTTCCTCTCCTGTCTGGCCGTGGCAGCTGAAGTGCGGCTGGGGATGCATTGTTTGTGTCTGGGTGGCTTTCAGGGGACCAAGGTCCCTCGGTGAGGGACTCTGCTTTTGAGCTGGACCTGCCCTTGGCTCTCCCACAGCATGTGTTTTATGGCCCTGGGCGTTATAAAGACCCTGGCCAGAGAGATAGGAAGATCATGGCTTGCTTCATGGACCCTAGAAATACCAAGTTTGACATCTCTTGTTCTGCTTTCCTTCTGCTTGTTTTCTTTTTTCCTTTCTAAAGCCTTTGTTTTTGTTTGGATCCTGCCCCAGCAAGGTGATAACTTGTTATTCCCTGTGCAGAGCGGCGAGATGAACGCTTATGCTTCATCTGTCCTGCTGTGGAGGATGGAGGCAGAGCTTTTAAAATACTTCCTTTCTAANTTTTAAAAAAAAAAAAAAAAAAAAAAAAAAAAAAAGGAAGAAGGAGAAAGAAAAACCTGGGTGTCTTAAGCACACAAATTGGAATTCCAGAAAATATTGATGCTCAAGGATTTAAATAAAGGGCTGGTGCTTTGGTGCAGCTGGTGGCAGGAAACGGCTTTGCTGCTGCCCTGGGGGTGATTTCTACTGCCCGGCCCCTTGCCTGCTCGCCCGGAGCTGCTTTGAAGCCTCCTGTGGTCTTGCTGTGCCAAAATAAACTTGGAGTCGAGCCTGTCGGAGCTAATCTTTATCCTTTCACGCTTCACTCTCCCCGCTGCTGTTTCGGTGAGTGGTGGCTGTGCTCTCACCTGCTTATTTTGGGGAAATCCCTCCCCAGCGTGGGGACCATCCCTGTGATGCCAGATGGACATGAGCAGTGCTTCCCAGCTTTGAGAAACCTGAAATATCCATTTGCTTGACCATCAAGGTGGGTCTAAATCATCTTTAGGAACAAAACTCGCTTGAATCTGCCTTTCAGCACCCGACACTCCATGCTGGAGAAGATGGGATGCCTGAGGCTGCTTCAGGCTGTGCAACTTCTTGCAGCCCCCAAAGAGCGAGCTGTGAGCAGGCTTCTCTTCCCCAAGCACTGCTGCGCTGGCGTTTGCATCCCAAAGTCCAGCACTGAGGAAAAACTGCTGATCTCACCCAAATGCAGCCTCCCTGGGGCTCCTCTTTCTGTCCAAGGAACAGCGTGGTGCAGAAATCCATATTTTAAAAAAAAAAAAAGTCTATTCTCAGAAGTAGAATATTCGATTTGGCAATGCCAAAAGGTCTGTAGACTCTCCAAGACTTCACTATCTTCTTTTTTTATATTATTTTAATTTATTTTTTATTTTTTGACTGAAAATCTGCTGTCTTCTGGCAGTCTTTGCTCTGGTACAAAGTTTCAGCACTGGAAGGTCACATGAAGTAATTGCAGAACAGTTTAGCAAGTAACAGCAGAATGCAAACCCTACTGTTACTTGCTAAACTTTGTCCGAATCTCTAATCACTGACCTGGTAAGTACTTAGGAGCTCCAACTATTTTCCTGTCATCCCGGCTGAGCATCCTCCCAGGGTCCTGGCATCCTTCTGCTCCGAAGGATGATATTTTTGAACCCTTTGGATATAAATAGTGCCTGAGCGATTGCTTGCCATTATACCCCAATTTTAAATGGTATTTTCTTTTTGGAGTAGCAGGTTTACTGTTTTTTCTCCTTTTTCTTTTTAGTCTCAGGTGACTCTGCTTTAATATTCAATCATTTGTGAGATATTACTGAAATTTAGGCTGTCCTTAATCTCCAGCATGGTGGTTTTTGGTGTCCCTGTGCAAAGAGCAGCCTGGATGTTGCAGCTGATAGAAAATCCCCAGGACTTTAGTGTGCAGAAGTGTTTTTAACTATCGGACCACACGGTTCATAAGTTAGTGAGGTTTCATCCTTTTAGCAACTCTGAAGGCAGTTTCTTGTCTCTCCGCGTTCAGTACTAAAGGCTGAATGTTTCTAAAGGGAACACCTTCCAACAAAACAATTTAATTTTCCTCAGTAATATTTTGGGGACAATCTGTTGGTGACTTTTATCTGGTGAGCCATCTCTCGGTTTATAACCCTCTTTGATGTGGCTCATTCAGGGGAAAAATGACATTACGCACTACCTCAGTCACTCAGATGTCAGAGAGGATATCGCGTTTGACTAATCAGGGGAAATTTGGGAAGATTTAGTAATGCCAGGAGACATGACCCACTTTCAGATAAATGCTTTTCAGACAGTAGAGGTTGTGCTACATGTTGGGGGAGGGAGAAACATTCACAGGGTAGAAATAATTAAATATTATTTATAATTTTTAAATTTTATTTTGTTGTGTTGACCTTTTCCCAGGTTTTCTTTCTTTTTCTGTTGGTGTTTTTTTTTTTGTGTTTAAGAAAAAGAAAATGCTGGCACTAACTGGTTTTCAATGAATTTGTGTTATCCAGAGATGACCATCCCTGGGCTGCAGATGCCTGTCACCTTTGGGATGCTCCCTCGGGCACAGGGTGTTGGGATGGAGGGTGTTGGGATGGAGGGTGTTGGGATGGAGGGTGTTGGGATGGAGGGTGTTGGGATGGAGGGTGTTGGGATGGAGGGTGTTGGGATGGAGGGTGTTGGGATGGAGGGTGTTGGGATGGAGGGTGTTGGGATGGAGGGTGTTGGGATGGAGGGTGTTGGGATGGAGGGTGTTGGGATGGAGGGTGTTGGGATGGAGGGTGTTGGGATGGAGGGTGTTGGGATGGAGGGTGTTGGGATGGAGGGTGTTGGGATGGAGGGTGTTGGGATGGAGGGTGTTGGGATGGAGGGTGTTGGGATGGAGGGTGTTGGGATGGAGGGTGTTGGGATGGAGGGTGTTGGGATGGAGGGTGTTGGGATGGAGGGTGTTGGGATGGAGGGTGTTGGGATGGAGGGTGTTGGGATGGAGGGTGTTGGGATGGAGGGTGTTGGGATGGAGGGTGTTGGGATGGAGGGTGTTGGGATGGAGGGTGTTGGGATGGAGGGTGTTGGGATGGAGGGTGTTGGGATGGAGGGTGTTGGGATGGAGGGTGTTGGGATGGAGGGTGTTGGGATGGAGGGTGTTGGGATGGAGGGTGTTGGGATGGAGGGTGTTGGGATGGAGGGTGTTGGGGATCTGTGATCCAGTGCGATGTGGCTCTGGTCCAGCTGTTGGTGATGAGTGTTGGCTGGTTATGGGGACGGGAAACCTGATGTGGGAGTTTGCCTGGAGCATCCCAGCTCAGGAAGGCGTCCGCCTGATGAAGTGCATCTTAAATACATAAGGACAGAAGAATATTAATCTGTAAAGCCATGTTTCTGTGGTTTTTTTGGTACCACAAACCTTATATGCAGCTCATCCCTACTCCTGTGTTATTGGGGGTTTCTGGCCAAAACAGCAACTGAAATTGCAGAGGTGTAGCAACATGATGTTGTAAAACTGTGAGAAAGCCAAACCTGATGCTTAAATTTGTACTATGTAAACTTTTTCTTCAAAGACAACAAAAGCAAACATTCTTCAAGTAGTAACTATGTAATTTTCAGTGCTGCAAGTTCTGTCAAGCAACTTGTTGTGGCTGTTTCTTTGTGCGAGGTTTTGTCTTTGCAGCCATGTGAGCTGAGCAAAACCAACTTAGTCTCCTTAAAACTTCTTATAAGCCCTTATTAAAAATAGCTTTATAATCCTTCCAGAGTATAGCAACAAAACTTCTCTCTTAATTTCATATTGGAGCTAAACTCTGGCTGTATCTTGAAATCTTCTTGTGCTGGTGTGAATGTCCAACGTGATGGAGCAATGTCAGAGCCCACCTGACAGTGGGAAGATGCGCTCTGCTGCGTGGGCAGTATTTTGGGGGGAAGAACTCCATCCTAGGGATGTGCTGGAACTGCTGCTGGTTTCTGGAAGGGGGTCCAAGTTTTCAACCTTTTCTTGCTATTTTTTTGAAAACAACCTTTTGAATGATCATTCAGCCGTAGGTGGTTTTTTAACGCTCTCTTTTTGCCTGCAGCCATGGACATCATTGCTGCATTGGGTGCGTCTCTGTTGGTAAACGCTGCTTTTACGTGCTGTGACAGCGATAGCTGGAAGATACATAGCTCTGGCGCTTGTCTAAATAAATCCATTTCCTGCGCACGTACCTCTGGGTGTTTGGTGAATTGGTCGCTGGGGTATTCATGGGGGCTCTGAATTCCAGATTATCGTTGTGTCCCATGAAATACTCAGTGGAATTTCTGGAGCGTTAACAGCGGATGTTGAAGCCCTGATTGAAGTCACGCGTGATGCCGAGAGCTCGTGTGATCTTTGGGTGACTCAGGAGTGGTGGTACCCGGTGGGGCAGGAGGGTGGTCTTGCTGGTTCTGTAAGCACCGGTGATGCTGATGCCTGCCTGTTTGCTCTCGTGTGCCTGGGAAGGAGCTGGAAAGTTGGGAAGAGCTAAAATATATCTGGGATCTGGACAAACCTGTCCTGCAGTCAGGCTAAGCTTCAATATAGGTAATTTGTCTGGGAGGGCAGAGGCCGTTTTGGAAGGACTTGGCTCCGCTCCTCCTGCTCACATGAAACGTATGCAATTTAGCAAGTCAGGACAGAGCAAAATGCAGTGGCCAAGGCCTGAAAGAGCAAGCCCAGCAGCTGGACGTGCTGGAGATGAACGCAGATCTGAACCACGGCTCGTAATTTGAAAGCTGAATAGCTTCTGCAACACCCCAAGAGATGGAAGAGGCCCTGGCTGCATCTGCCTTACCTGCTTTAACCCTATAAACAGCTCTGACCCTTGTCTCTTAGGTTTTGCACATAATTTCTATCTGCTTTAAAAGTTGGCTGCTGTGTTAACGCGGTTGTCCAGCACCCGTGATTCAGGCTTGGAGGAGTCTCTTGGGAGTCATAGTACCCATCCAGGGGATTCATGTTAGAGTTGGGTTGTATTAAGGATGTTGTTTTATGGAAGCAGGCCAGTTAAAAATGGAGACTTGGCTTTTTTCATGCTTAATTTCCAGGCAGAGCTTGAGAAAAGCTGAAGCCACCAGAGAAGCGTGCGTAGATTTTGCGCTCTGGTAATAAATGCAGCAAGGGGGTGGACGGGGCCTCCTTCATCCCGTAAACATTTTCGTGATTGCACTGGATGTGGGCAGCCAAGGCAGGTGTGAAAATATGGTAGTGGCCTTTAGCTACTAAGCTAGCCTTGAATATTTTTGGAGGTGGAGTGACACATGAAATCTTGATGTGTCCCTTCAGTTACCAGATGTTGCTGTGCTGGTGATGATGTCCTGCAGCTGCCTCCCGGAGCAGTGTCCGTCCCACCAGGCACGAGCCTCACTGAGGGCTTCTCCCGTCCATGAGGATGCTGTGAGCCTCCCAAATCAGAGCCCTGAGCTCCCCTGTACGGGGTTAGCGGTTGCTGACTTCTCTACTTCTGTTGCACATCACTTCCACTTGCTCGCAAAACTTTCCACTTTGGGGGATTTAAACAGTTGCTGGGGATGTTGGTTGCGTTTGATTTCTGCAGGTGAGCGTATGATGCTGGGGATAAATTTACTGTAGCGATAAAGCACACATTAGCAGTGATAATAAAATTTAACTGCGGTAGTCTACCTAGCTACTGGAGCAGCCCCTATCCTTTTATTTTGTAATAGCGAGAGATTTGCAACTTGTTTTCCCCAGTGTCGGTGCAAAATGAGATGTGGGCTTTCTCCCGTGCATGCAAATCCTGAAGGGAGTTCGGAAGTGTCGGAGGAGCAGGGAAATCCCAGCTCGTGAGCTTTCCTAGCTGGTGTTTCTGGCTGGAAACAGGCAGTGGGGGATGCTGAGGTCTGGTTATTTCCTTTCAAACGAAGCCCAGCCTTTTGACAGTGCTTTGGTGGTAGCCGATGGAGGCAAAATCTCCTCTGAGAGCAGGCTAAAATACCCCTTAAACAGGTTAACCTGCTTTCCTATGAAAAGAGCTGTTGTGAAAACCAGTCCCTTGGGGTTTCTCACCGGGATGTCAGTGCTGGCAGCTGAAACGAGCTCATTTTTTGGCTGTGCTGTGCCCATTGGTGACAGCCACGTTGTCCCCTGCTTGTGCATCGCTGTGGCCATCAGTGCTATCTTTGCAGACCTTGCAAAGACTTGGGCAGCGTTGTGTTTCAACTGAGGTGGCTTCTCTCAAATGCATTAGCTTGGAGCTCAGATCCACCTTCCCATGGCTGGAAATGCCAGCAACGGAGGGACCATGGAAATACGCGGACTTCTGCACTATCTCCATAGCGGAATGGTTGAAAGCATCAAGGGAAAAGCAACAGGAGGTGACCGGCAGGTCCCCTAGGCATTGGGCTGAGCTGGTTTTGCTCTGCAGGGTGGTTTGGCATGTGGCTTTCCAGCGTGGTGCAGTTAATGCTGGGGACATCCTTTAGCTTTGCATCTGGAAGTGGCCCTGTTTTGCAAATACACTACAGGGAGGACAGGGGAGAGGAGGGGAAAGCAAATATTTGCATTTCTGCTGTTGAATCCATCTCGCTGATGCTCTGATAGGACCTCCTTCTCTCTCATTTGAGTCTCTGCTCTTACTAAAGTATTTCTGAACATACCATTTGTTTACTGAAAGCAGGTCTTATCTCCACCGTAGCTGGGAATAGGGAGGCTGTGGGAGAGCTTTAATAATGCTCTGATAAGGGCTTGCTGCCATCCTTGCAGGGAGAGCCGGCTTATTGGGGAGTGGCAGGGTGAGAGGTGCCACGGCCAGGAGGAAAACTGAAATGGTGGCAAAGACTGGCTGGTGTTTGGCAGTCTGCTCGGCTGTGGGTGGAGGAGGTGAAGAGGGTGGGCATGGCCTTAAATTTGGAAAACAACTATGCACTGGTTATCTCCCAGGATATTGAGGAAAAGAGGCAAGGGTATGACTTCTTTTTTGATCAAAATTGAATCTTGGTGGCTACTGTATTTATCAAGTCCTTGGTTTGAGGTTATTTTATTCCTTAAAGATCCCATACCCAAGTTTGCTATGCTTTATTGTCATGAATTATATTCCAGTAATTATGGTGACTTGAGACTTGCATCTGAAATTCCTGGGGAAATGGGTATTGGTGATACCCCTGTGGTTTTAGTGGAAGAGGGAGTTGGCCCGAGTGGAGAAGCTTGGGATGTGATGGAAACCCCTTTCATCTGTTCAGCTGAGCTTTGGGTAACTCTGCACTTTCCCCACATGCTTTGGGTTCCTGGTGCTGCCTCAGTGGGGCCACCGTCCCCCGTGATTGTCCCTGAGCTCGGCCCGCCCTCCTGAGGTGGTCTGAAAAGCTGAAAGCTTGAATTATGGTTCTTCTGACATGGCAAGCTGATGAAAAAGTCACTCTAAATTCTGATTCCTACTCTTGTGGCTTCATTTTATATTAAAAAAATATATATATATATATAAAGAAAATAAAAATAACCTTTTTCTCAGAATTTCTACTTAAGGACTGCCCTGAGTTTAGCTGGAATTCCATGTTAAATACCTGTTGCTTGAGTAAAGGCTTATAATGGTGCTCAAAGCTCAATAATGCTTGGGTTATTTCTGATGTCACCTAGGAAAGCATGACTTCTGTGTGATGCAAGTGGTAGAAAAGAAGTGACCCTTGTCTTCCCAGCCACACCCAGCTGGGTGGGGAACCCTCTTCAGTTCCTCCAGGCGGTTTTGACAAGTATGGAGAATAACTGAAGTTCAGATCATGAATTTCAGTTTAATCCCGTGGTCGTGCTTGATGTTTGTTCATAACGAACAGAACTTCGCTTCTCAGTAGGTTGGGTGATGGTATCACAATACGGGATGCTTCTACAGGCAAGAGGTGCCTCTGGTTGTATGTCTGAAAAACTGGCTTGATTTGGGGCAATAAGTTAGAAAGCGCCTTTAACTGTCCAAGTTGAAGGTCAAAATACCTGGAACCTTTGCAGTCATGGTGTGAAGCAGGGTTAAGGTTGCTCTGGGAGTTTTCACTCTGCATTTCTTAAGCTCTGGGAATTCAGCTCTGTGGGTCGTGTTTGGCTTGGGGATTACAGCAGCATCATCTCTTTAAATTACTAATTGACTGTAATTACCCAGAAACGGAGTCATCATTTATGCTTGGCATACATGGAAGAGCACCGTCTGCTGGTCCCTCCAAAAAGGACCTGTGTGTCATTTATTTATGGGCACCAAAAATATACCATGCCTTGATGGGGTCTCTGCTGAGCACCTTCCCAGTGCTGGCCATGCTGTTGATACCAAGGGGCTACAGTCCCTTATCTGGTGCCATCACGCACCTGTGCCCTTGGCATTCAGATGACACCAAGTCCCCTGCAAAGGGGAGGCCCTGCAAGGCCATCTCCTGTGATGGCATTTGCTTCATGCTCCAGAGCACCAGGTATGTGGGGGAACAGAGCTTCAAAACTCAAGTTTTAGGCAGTTGAAGAAAACTCCTGCTAAGAATATAAGCAAGAGATTTCATAGGCTGGGGAAAGAAACAGTGCAGCCTACTGCATCATGTTTCATGCCCTGAACGTTGCTTGAGGTTTTATTTAGGCTGGTATCGCCGCTTCTGACTCAACCATTAAACATCAGCATTTATTCTGAGACCTTTTATGGGATGAGGAGCCTTCATCCAGCAAATCTTTCACTTCTGTCCAAATTTTGAATGTGGCATGCACTTGGAGATGCTGGTGGGCACCTCACCAGCAATGGCTTCACAAGAAACGCCTGCGAGAACCTATCATTGAGTGATTTCTGTAAATTTAACATTACCGTTGAGGAGGAGGTGGATGAGCGTGATCTCTTTTCTTGCAACCTGTTGAGCTGACAGCCGTTTGGCTTGCAGCAGCCTGTTTTCCCATTAGCTGCTGGGAGGGAGCTGGTGTGGACGTACCATGCTGTGAAAGGCAATGGGATTTCAAAGACTAATTGCTGTGGAACTTGAAATGAGTCCTATTAAGCAGCTATTGTCAAGGCGGGGATGCTAAAGACTTTGGAAACAGTTCCTAAAATACAAATTTGGACTCATTTCATGCCAGCTATTAGGCAGAGAAGTCTCTGCTGATCTGCATGTGAGGTTTGAGAAGGCTGGAGAGGGGGTTTGGGAGCTATGGTGGTGAGGAGGAGCATGCCTTGCCCCCCACGACTGCCTGACTTCCCAACACACTGTGCAATTTGGCATTTCCCAGGACCGACACATTGATATGCGCTTCACAGATTGGGTGGCTATAAACGATGGCCAGACACGGTGATCCAAACAGGGATTATTTTCTTTTTTTTTCTTCCTTAAGAAAGCACCTAAAAATACTTTTTTGAAATTTTGCAGCAAACTGCAATTTCTCCATAGTGTGGGACAGGGGAAAAGACCTTCTAGCCCAAGGGGGTGATGAAAGGGCGAGCAGCTGGAAGAAAGAGCAGCTATGAAGGGACATGTGTTGCTTCAGCATCTCTGCTTTTTGTAGATCCCATCCCCTTCTGAGCAGGGTCCTAAATCACTGCTGCATGCACGGATGTGCACAACCCCTAATTCCCCCTTTGATGCCTTTGGAGGTCCTGCGGGACAAACCCATAATGTGAGTGATGCTGAGGGTTATCTGGGGCTTCATGTGACCCAGTTTGCCCATGGTGATGGCTGAAGGTAGCTGCACAAGTTTAGATGTCCCCATGCAGCCACCAGCCCGTGGGTTTTGCAGGAACTCGGGTCTTGGTACTGAATATTTTGTCAGAAAGGGCAGAAACTTTTGGGCTTGTATGTTATGAGCTGGGAACTGGCAGCACAGTTTGCAAAAGCTTTGCTTTCACAGCAAAATAAACTGGGATAACATAATGGTTCTTCAATTTAGTTTTTTTTTCCCCTTTGTTTTATTCCTCTACCTAGTGAAGCATGAAGAGGAGAGAAAAAAGTTGCAGTGCAATGTTTGGTAGAGATGGGTTTGAGTTATGGTTTTGCCCTAACTTGGGTGAGCTGCTCTCTATCCTTCATGAGTTCTCTTCATGCACTCTTAAACCACTATAACTTCGGGGTGTATTTTCATTTGTTTTGCTTCTTTTCTAATTGATAATACTTTTTTCCCCCCACTTTGGGTGGTAAGAGTAGGTTTAACTAGTTTTGCTTGAAACAGGTTGTAGTCCTTAAGCTGTGCTGGTGGGACCCAGTGGCTTCAAGGCAAGTGGCATTGGCTGAAGCGTGACCATAAATGCATGGCCTTCCCGAAGGGAAATGCATCTCTCGGATGGGAACTGGGTTTCCCGGTCTTGGAGCAAAACCCCTTGGGCCTGAGCTGGGGGATGTGTAGTGGGATGGAAACCCTGTAGCTGGGATGTCCCTGGGACGATGCGATGCTGCTGGTGATGATGGGAAGAGCTAGAGCTGAGCCTTGCCTGCATTGAAACTCTGCACCCGCTGCCTGTGCCCAGAGGTAGTGTGTAACCGCTTGGGAGGAATAAAGAAATCCTCTTGTAGCACGGGGAGGGATGTTGAAACGAGTAAATACATCTTCTGTTGGGATATGGGTGTTGTCCTGTGCGTCGATCCAAGAGACACGCAACACAGTGGCTTTGTTGTGGGGATGGGGAAGGAAGAAGTAGCACATGGTGGCTGTGATAGCTTTTTTAAATTTATTTTTATTTTTATTTTCTCCTTCTGTTTGGGGTGTTTTGCTGTGTGGACACTTCGATGTTTCAAGAGAGCCGTGTTTGATCTGCGTGGGAGCATGTGTTTGTGTGCTGCCGGGGCATCCGCCCTTCCAAGGGGAAGAGATAACCTTGGATTTGCCTAACGCATGGGGGACGTTGCCAAGTCAGGGGAGAAATTCAAACCAGGTGATGAAGGCTAGAAAAGATACATTTGGTGGTGTGTTGTGTTGGTGTTTTTTTTTTTTTATTTTATTTTATTTTTTTTTTTTTTATTTTAAGTGGGTGCAATTACACTTCTTGCAACCCTTCCTCCACTTGGGCAGGCTTCTGCATTTTGATCTCCTTCATTGAGCCCTTCCTGCAGAACACGACACTGTTTTGCTAATGGTATCGCCTCCCAAACCTTCTACTGCGATTCAAAATTCAGGGGTTGACGGAGATGGTCTTTTCCTTCATCCTTCCTTATTTATGCTTTCATCTCCCCTATGTTTGTTAGAGAAAACTATATATGGGATTTAGGGGATGGTTTTCCAGGGAGCTGCTGTGTGGTATAAATAAGAGGCTGCAGAATATCAGTGCTGGAAGATCTTGAAAGTCAAAATCTCAGTATTTTAGCTGGACAGCTGAAGTTACAAGGAAATAAGGAGGAACACATAGCTGAGTGACTAGCCATCCTGTACCTTCCACTTCATATATAGAAAAGGAAACTACCTTTTGTTTGAGTTTCCTCGGAGATGTGTTTTGAACCAATTCCAGTTTAGTGATTGCAAAATCTTGCTTATTTTCTTTGTCTTGCTGGGGAGAAGAGACAAAATATCCAGTAATATTGAGTAACTCATCATACAAGTGTGCATCTGAGGTCTGGCACATGGACAGTCCTGGGAGAAGCAGAGCCGGGCACAAGTCACGTTCCCAAAGATCTGGAAATTACTGCAATAAAATGGAAATGCAAGAGCATTTCTTGCCTCCAGGAGACCCTTTCTCTGCCCCCCATTCCTAAGCAAATGGGAGTGTATGAATATTTGTTCACTGCTTCAAATATTTTCATTAAATTTATTTATTCCAGCTTTGCTCTTGACCACTGGTGCCGTTCTCCAGGCATTGAATGTCTCCTTGCTAACAAACCTTATTGCTGGAATTTTTTAATTATAACCAGTAAAACATTGCTTACTTAAATCCTCAGTAAGCAATTTGTTTTCCTTCAGTTGCTCAGCAATGAAAAGGATACAGAGGTGGCCCAGGGGCCTTTCCAGCACACCCCTCTGCTTAGAAAGGGCTGAAGAAATGTCCCGTAAATACAACTATAGGTCAAAATCCCTTTGAATTAAGCATGCATGGAGTGATGCTCCAAGAGGATTTTTAACGCATGAGTTCTGGAGAGGTGAGGGATAACTATACAGGTTGATTAATCCAATTACTTCTTTCTAATAAGGTGGAAAATCCAGTCTGGTGGAGAGGTTGCTCTGCAATTAAAGGTAGATTTTGGTGGAGCTGTTTGCGCATGGCAGTGCCCGGTGGGGAGGATGGCTGAGCACTCGAGGGCTGGGGTGGTGTGTACCCTGAATTTCAGAAGATGCTTGTGACACCGTGAATGCCATGGATGTTACTGCAATTACAGCCTAGAAGCAGCCATCGCTTTTAACTTTTCCAGCTGAAATTCCTGGTGTCCCCCAGCTGTGTCCTATGGCTGCGGCTGCCCTGCCCTGTGCTGCTGAGCGCAGCTCCTCCCAGGATCATTTTAATATAAAATCATTTAATGGAGGGTGGTCACTGCACCAGAGAAGGAACATGCTTATGAGTTTCCTTGAAACATCGTGAGGCTCTGTTATAGAGTGTGAAAACCTGGGGTGAAAGGCCATTTTTTAACTACTTTATTAATCAAATGTATATGGTGTATAGTGAGCATTTTTTGGATCCAGCCTATGTTCATCAAGGTGCTTATGTGGAGTGCAGATGGATAACGGGACTGTGAAGACAAGATTACACCACAGCACTGCTCAGGTTTTGATTAATTGAGAATTAGGCGAGAGAAGGGTAATTAATGCTAATCAACAGGGATTTGTAGAAAGTAGCCTGGAAGGATTTAACTTTTGCAATATGACAGGCTGTTTGGTAAAAGTCATCCCAAGGAGATACTTGACCCCTGCATGGGGTTTTTAATTAAAAAAAGGAAAAAAAAAAAAAAGTCTGTAAAACCCCAGTAACCCTTACTGGAAGAAAAAAAAAAAAACTGGCTGCATGGCTGAGGTAGGACCGTGGTTCTCATCCTGATTCCCTTTAGATACCGGGTCAAGGATTTTTTTCTTGATCCTGTGCAATGTGGCAATTTTTTAGTCAATGACTTGGTAGAAGAGGTAACGAGCACCGGAGGAGCTGGTGGATGGTGCTGGAGTGTGGCTGTGAGCATCCCATGGGTGCTGGACCCAGGGCAGATGCCTGGGAAGGGGGTGTTGAGCCCCCTGCTCCAAACCGCTGCTGCCCTGATGCCTACAGCTCTTCCAGGAGGAGCTGCAAGTCAAGTGCACGATTATCTTGGTTGGCTTTAGCACCAGACTTTTTGTGCTTCCCCAGGGACTCTGCAGTGATTTAGGGGGTTTGCAGAGCATCTCATTCTGGCAGCGTGGCAGAGACTGGATGGTGATGGTGGGCGTCTTGTAGAGCAAATGGTGAGCATCTTGCAGAGCTGAGCCAGGCCTGATAGAAGAGAAATTCGGCGCTTGCTGGGGCTCCTTGGGATGGTGATCCCCTACTCTTGGTGCTTGATGGGACGGGACCTGGAGAAAGGTCTCCCACCCAGCAGCCCAGTGGCTGGTGTCTCTTGGTGCAGCTCTCTTAATGCTGGTGAATATTAAGTTTTGGAGAGGCTTTGCCAGGGTTTGTAGCAGATCCTCCAGTGGAGCACATGCTTTAAATCCAGGCTTAGACATCCAAAGGGGCAGCCTTGCCTTGTACCCCATGATTTCATCAGGCTTCTGCCTGCATCCTTGCAGTGGGCAGCAGCCTGCCTGTCCCACTGCCAGCTCTCAGCCTTCGCTCGTGCTGCTACAGAGCAACCAAAGGCTAAGGACTCCTGTGCTCAACCTGATGCAAGGCTGGAAAGGCACCGCTGCAGAAGGAGACAGAGTGCTGCCATCTCCAATTAAATGGGCACAGGGCGCAGCCCTCCTCCTGTAACATCTCAGGCTGCTGTGAGATGGTTCGTTAGCGGCAATGCAGGTGATAACGCACATCCCCTGTGGGTGAAGTCTTGTTGACCCAGGCAGGGAGGTTTGGTTTTGTTGTTTCTTAAAGAGTAGAGGAGCAAAGTAAAAATACAACAGTTGTTGTACCGCCCAGAGCAAATCCCGGTCTTGCAGCCTACCAGGGGATGGCTTCCCAGCCCAGGAGGGACTGCTTTTCCCCCCAAATTAAGACAAAATGGTTTGCTTGCCCTGTCCCAAAGGACCTGGGGCTCTACCTGGTTTTGCAGCATCTAATGACTGAGGGATTGCAAGAGGGATTTTGCATTTCAGCCCATTGCTGTGGTGAGAGCAGGGCTGTGTGTGTGCCCGAGACCTTGGCACTGAACCTGTCAGTCTTAATTAAGCCTGCAGTAATGAGCGTCGCTGAGATGCCACTGCAGAAATGGTAGGGGAGAGGATGGGAAAACACGAGTTGGCTGTTAGTTACATGTGAGACTACTGATTAGTCCTGGACATCATCCTGGATATCATGTTTAATTAAAGCAAAGCCTTCAGGATGGAAATACTGGGGGGTACGCTTGGTGTCGGGGCTCGCCTGCAGCCCCTGCTCTGCTCAGTGCCAGTTTTACCTCTGCTCTCGGTGAGATGAGGCGGGTGCAATGATGAACTGAAGCCTTTTAAACCCCCCTTCATTAGAAATGCTGCTAACGAGCCGGTGGATAATGGTACAGATGCTGCTTGTCCGAGCAGCTGAGTACTGCTCAGCTGCTGTGACACATTATGCAAATCATCATCTGAATTAATTTGGGCAGGGGACTAAAACTCAACAAAAAGAAACAGAGCAGATTTAGTGCTGGTGGGAGACATGGAGCCATCCATCAGCGTGACAGCTCTTCTGGGGGGAGGAAAACATCCCTGTCCCTAGGAGGCATCAGCAAAGCACGTGCTTTGCTAGCTCAAATCCAGCGACCCCTGCAGTGCTCTGGGATGAAGAGAGACGCTCCCCAAAATTTAGGAGCCCTACCTTGATGTGGGCATGGTCTGGGTGTGCATTTGCATGCTTTCCCTGGGTCTGTCTCCGCGCGGATAGTACGAGGAGGATGGGGAATATGAGGCACGGTGTAGATTATGCTCATCTGCCTTGGCTCGGCTGTTTGGGTTTGTGCGTTTTTATCAGCCCTGGGAAACACACAAATTGCTCATTCTCATGTTGAGGAATTGGAGATGCTTCTGCAGCGTGTCTCTGTCTTTCCCTTTGCATTTAACACTCTCAGCAAGTTAACATTTGCATTCTGGAGCTCAAAATGATGTTTTTGGTGTTTTTTAACAAGTAAAACACAATTTTTTTTTTTTTTTTTGCCTTACCCCTTGAGCATGATATTGGGGTTGTGTGTGTCCCCTGCCGTGTGCTGAAATGTTGATTTGCCTCTCCTTTCATCCTTTTTGGGTTTTTATGATGAGGAAGAAGTGGGTCTTCTCCTATTAGAAGTTCTTCCTGGGGCTGCTGGGCTCTTGCTGGGGCTGCTGGGCTCTTGCATGGTGTCCCAATATCGGGTACTGGTGCTGCAGAAATTAGGCAGTGGAGGGGTGTGCAGCACCGGAGGAGCATCCTTGCCTGCTCTGTACCGAGTGGTGAAACCCACTGCCGTCCCCTCCTGACCCTTTTGAGGGTTTGCTGGCCGGTGGTACCTGGCAGCAAACGGAGAAGCCAGCCTTGGGTGAGATGCAGGAGTCGGCGGGTCCTGGAGTCACGGCACAGCTTGGGGAGCTCTGACCTAAATACAGGCTTTGCTTGTCTGTCGGGCAGGGGAAAAATCACTCCTGGGATGAAAATCTCGTGCAGAGGATGGGAAAGGAAGGATTATGGTTTACCATCTGCCCTGATGTTCAATACTGTAAATAATAATAAAAAAGTTAATGATCCACAAGTCCCTTAACAGAGAGGTTTTTGCCCTGCTGCCGAAGCACCTTGCCTGTGCCTTGCTGCGTCACGGGCGAAGCAGATTTTTCTCCTGAGTCACTGCCAAGTGGGGCAGAAGGGATTTTTAAGGCTGCAAGGCACCCAGGAGAGCCCTGGAGCCGGTGCCTTTCCATGCCCTCCTACTGACAGCACCCATTGAGCAGCTCTTCCCGGCACCGACAAGCGCGGTGTTTTGCGCAAGCACATTTAGCACAGCTAAATAACTCCGTAAATAACCACCTGTTAATCATGGGGATGTGGGATCCTGCTGTGGTAGGCATAATGCCAGCTGATGGGCAAAAATATAGTGGTGACCCCAGTTCAGCCCAGGACTGCACAGCTGGTGCAAATTAATGAAGACAAGTTCGTTTGCTTTAGTGCAGAGCTGGAAGGGGATGCTGTTAGCATCCACGCACAGCGGCTGCAAGGAGAGTCCTCTGTTTTTTTTGCTGCAAGAGCCTCTTTAAATTATCTCTGTGGAGTTATCTTTGATAGTGGCTTAAAAAAAAAAGGGGAAAAGAAAAATGACATCCAAACCCTGAGTTGTACTGTCTGGTATGACCCCTTTTAATTTAAGGTAGAGCTTCTGTTTTGCTCTTTTTACTTGGGAAAAGCAAAGTTTGGGAAAACTATAATTTTCATAATAGATAGCTTGTGAGAGCTGAAGGGTAGTTATTGGGCTGTTTCAAAGTAAGCTGCTTAACCATTCACATGCTGTATATATAAATAGTCTTGGGAAGCCAGGACTGAAGCTTGTGTTGTTTTTAATTTCATATGTGTTTTTGTCCTCTTCAAGAGTATCCAGTAATTCTGGACCATGTTATTTCTTTGAATGATATAGAATGAGGTTGGCAATAAGCACACTGCAAAGGGGGGAAAGTAGAAGTGTGCTTGCTTTATGAAGAAAAATATACAGATATTTGTCCCAATTTCTACCTCGTTCTTAGCTGACATTTGTGTGTTCACCTTTGATTTTTCTAAGGTGCACATCACTGTCTCTGGTTTCTACTAAAGTCCTTTCATAAGTTTTTCCTAACCTGCGTGGAAGAACCTTGGTCATGAGATACCATAACTTAATCTTCGTTACTGAATTCCTAATTGCTAGGTGGTCGATGCAATTGTATCACCAGTATTGTAGGTTTTCTGCCGTGCCCTCCCTCTGGCTGCAGTCTGTTGGAAGGAAGGCCCTGGAAAAGTGCCCTTGACCCAGGAGCAAGGAAAACTTCCCAGGGTCAGCTGTGAGTATTGCCATTCCTGAAATAACTCAGGGGATTAAAAAAAAAAAAATATAATAAAGATGGATTTGCTGACTTCCAGCTTGCCACAAAGACTGTTGCAACCACCAAACAGCCCAGACTAAGAAAAAAATGCCTAAAAATTAGCTATCTCAGTTTAGTTTAATGGAAAATTATACTATTTTCTTAATTTAATGGAAGATTATACTCTGTCCACACTGTTGGTGTAGCTCCTTCCGTGCAGACCAGCATCCCCTCCCACTGCACTGGAGCATCCACCAAGCACATCGCCAGGAGTTTGAGGATGGTTTGCTGGGAGTGCCTTTGGCCAGCACTGGGGGCTTTCAAACAGCAAAACAAAACCTGCGTCTTTTATAATGTAATGTTGGTTTTAACCTGCATCCGTAGCGGCAGCCTGCTAAAATCTAAATCAGATCAGAAGGTGGGGATTGAATTTATTAAGCTTCTGCTTAATCTGGGTGGAATAATGCAAGAGGCTCCGAGAGCACCAAATCATCTTGGTTTATTTGGAATCTGGTTTAAAAACAAAACAAAACAAAAAAAACCAAAAAACAAACAAACAAAAAAAAACCAAACAAAAAACCAAACCAAAACAGATTTTCTAATTTTTTTTTTTTTCTTGAGAGGCTGAGCATGTGGAGCTATTTCCAGTTAACGCTGACACCTTGTTCAAAGGTGTCCTTGAGGATAAAAGGAATGCTTTTCTTTCTACCCCTTTGGATGGAGATGCTGGAGTGTTGGG
Organism: Balaeniceps rex; assembly: GCA_013401315.1. Classification (NCBI taxonomy): domain Eukaryota; kingdom Metazoa; phylum Chordata; class Aves; order Pelecaniformes; family Balaenicipitidae; genus Balaeniceps; species Balaeniceps rex. Next base: position 246,548 of record VYZW01008003.1, on the reverse strand, counting down.
AGGTTAAGTGATCTGCCCAGGGTTGTGTCTCCTGAGCCTGAAGTCAGGCTAATCCTCCGGTCCCAGTGCTTTGAGATAGTCCCGCCTGCCCTTTCCCTTCATAACAAGCTCCTCCAGAAGATCAAGAGGTTGTTAAAGCTAGCGAAGCCAGGACATGGCATATAAAGTGGAATAATTATGCTAGACGTGAGATGATGGAAGTAGAGGTTCACAGAGATACTCTTCTCCTGCCCAGGTGGGTACCTGCCTGGGGGCATGGTTTTGGTGACCTGGTGCCTCTCATCTATATGACTTCAATTGGCAAACGTACGGTGTGTGAAACCGCTTTGGAGGGAGCGGGTTGCAGAAATCAGAGGCAAGGAAGGCAGACGATGTGAGCGTGGTGCTCCAGCGTGCCCCCACCATGGGCTGCCTCCAAGCCTCAGCAGGTTTTAATTAAAGCTTGCCTTGTAGAGATCTAAGAATGACAAAGTGCTTTTATTTCAGCGCTGTACAGTTTGACATACTTGGGATTTATGGGGGAAAGGGAAGGGTTGGATGCGGGTTTGTGTAGCAGCCTGCCCTGCCTGGAGGGCTGAGCACTTGCATCTCTGCTGAAGCACGGCAAGGAGGGGAGGACAGTGAAAACGCACAACAAAAAAAATGGTGGTCCCCTTGTTGGATGTGTGTGTGCATGCATGCATGAGAGGACAGCATTATAGATGCTTGGGGAAACGCATTCATAAAGGCCTGTTCTAACAGCCCACAGCTATTGAGCGTGATGGGAAGCGCTCGGTGCAGGGAGTGCTTGTGCTGGAGCAACGATCGCATTTGGGATCTCCCAGCTGGGGAACGAGTTACCCCCAGGGCTCCTGAGACCTTGCAAACACCTTCTGTGCTGTGCAATCCCTTGCATACATGTGTATGCACAAGAGTCTTGGAGAATCAGGTGTTTATCATTAAAATTCTGTAGTTTTGTGGTCAGGGTGGCTGATGGGACGTGAAGTCTTTCACCACCAGGTTGTAAATCCATCCATGGGTGGTGGATGCTGAGAGCTGCTACCCTCTGCCAGTGGTTCCCACATCTCACCCGGGCATTGGATGGCTCCTGGCCATGGCTGGCGATCAACTGCCGAGAGGGGCCGATGTGAGCTCTTACTGCTGCTGGAGGTGGACCCAAATTTCATCCACCAAAGCTTGCTCGAGCACCACCATGTTTTTTGGATTGCTCTGGGGTCAGCGTGCCCGTCTCTGCATCCCATCTGTCCAGGTAGGTCCATGGCTCAGCCCAGCCCTGTGTGCAGGTGGAGAATTTGCAGGACTTCAACCAAGACCAGCAATGTCTTGTTTTTGAGGCTGCCTTGAGCCGGGTACATCCTGATCCCCGGCTATTTTGGGCATTTCTAGAGTGTGTTTGATCTCTCTTCTGCCAGGAGAGAGCTGGCACTGGATGAGACCGCAGCGGTGGGGATGAAAAGGCAGGCAAGGCGTTTTGCAGGAGTGGCGAGAGCTGCAGCAATGGTCCATAAAGTCCTTCCCGTAGTGTCGGAGCCTGGAGAAACTGGGGCAAGATGCAGGGGGCGAGGAAAGCAGAGTGATGCATCGCCAACTGCACCTACTCCTTGTTTCATGGTCTGATCAAAGATGGGGCTCCTGGCTGTGCTGCAGGGATGTTGCATCTCTTGCAGTGCTGCTTGCTGGAGGGGATAGGGGAGACTGGGCTGAGGGTCCCAAACCGGCCCCTTCCCCATGGCGGCCTCCCTTCCTCATGGCAGGGAAAGCACGGAAGGTTGGTGGAGTGCTGAGGTGGTGTGCCGAGAAAAGTCTTATTTATTTATTTTATTTTTTTCCCCTCTTTGATAAAACTGCTGTTCTGGCAATATATTTGTTTAGCTCCATTAACATCCAAGGGTTCCCGCTGCTGTAGCTATTGAGCAACTCTAAAAATAATTACACATGATACATATAAAAATCTATTGCTCTTCAGCTGCAGAGCAGGCTGTTAGATGGCTGCTGCTGCTGCTTTAACTCTTGGGTTGCTCCGAGTGTTATTTGGCCGTTGTGCACTGGGGGTTTGGTTTTAAGATGAGGGCCAGAACCGTCTTTGGTGCTACAGTGCTGATGTCGCTTGGATTTGCTGGGATTTCTCCCAAGCCCTTGTGTTTTGTGTAAGAATAAGTTTCTATAGCTCTTATTTCAATCGACAGGAAGAGTTGGGGGGAGACATGCCCCCCAAAATGCCAATAAATAAGTGATCATTGAAGGGTTCCTGTTGACTCTGTGTTGGCTGGCTGAGTCCAGCATCAGGCTGGCTTTATGGGTCCACGTGCAGCAACAAAAGCCTGATTGAAAGTGACTCCCTGCAGAGATGGAGCAATTTTGGGTTCCTTGTTCTCAGGACCTTGCCCTGGCAGCCCCATGAGCAGGGAAACTGGTACCTGCTCTGGCAAAAAGAAAGGTGGATGTAGAGGGTGAGGGAAACCCGTGCGTGGAGGTTGCAGCGTTACTGCTCGGTCCGCTATGCCTTTGTCCCAACTCCTGAGGGCAGGTACTGGAGGTCTCAGCACAGCAACAGTTACTTGCATCATAAAAGCGAATTAAATCTCATTAACAGCAGGTGTTGTGGCTCTGAGTAATGCCATAATCTCGTTACACGTGAGCGGTGCTGCTCGCTCTTGGATTTTGTCCCCTCATGGACGCTTTGGCTGGGCTACACGGGCCCACCTTTGGGGTTTCCTCTCAGAGGCATAAGGGTGGCTCGAACTTTGGAGATGCTAAAAAGGTTAAATGTTGCATTTAAGCATTTTTGTGGAGCCTTGAAGCCTGTTTGCAGGTTCGCCTCCAACCGAAGAAGTTGGCTTTGGTGTCTTCTATTGTCTGCTTAGCTCCATGGCGGTGGGTTTGCGTTAGGGCTTGCTCTGTGGGGAGCAACTTTTCGTTGTTTTGTGCAAAAGAAATATGCTTTGGTGTACGGTCTGCTGGGGGGAAATTGCGTTATTTCATAACAGCTTATAGAAGGCTGGGTTTTTTCCCAGAGAAATTAAATTTCACATTTACCTTGAGTCTGTACCCTGCTTTGTTAGATTGGTAACAAGCCTGTGTACACCTCTTCCAGGAGAAGCCTGATTGAAAGTCTGATTGAAAATCAGACTCCTGGTCTATAATTTACCCCAAAACCTAAAATTAGAATATTTCTTTTTTGGATTGAAATAAACGGTTTAGCTGCACTGACTTTGCAATGAGTGTGGGATGTATCTATGGTGAATTAATTTATTTATGATTTAATTTCCTGAAGTTTCCTTGTGTTTAAGCTTTTTCTTTCTTTTTTTTTTCCTCCCCTCTCCAGTACACTAGGGTTTGGATTCCTGACCCTGATGAAGTCTGGAGATCAGCAGAAATTATCAAGGATTACAGAGAGGGAGATAAAAGCCTCCATCTGAAACTCGAAGATGAAACTGTAAGCTTTTGAACGTCGTTATTCTTTTCAGTAATTTAAAACTTCAAATTAATGTGTGGAGAAGCCTGAGCCATCTCGTATTTTTAGGAAGTATTTTTAAATGTGTTTTATTGCCTTAACGCTTCCAGCTTTTCCCTGCCCGCTCCCTCCCCAGACACTTGTGTTAAAGTAGGTTGCGAGAAAAGCCCTTGACCCCTCTCATCTCTTTTCATCCTCTGGCAAAGTTGTAATAGTCTGTGATATCAGAATGAGGATTTTTTTTTTTTTTTATAGTAACAGTATGTTAGAAATATCAGTTTATGGGTTTTGCTGCTGAACAAATTGGAAAGAGCACGGCTGGTGGCATCTACTCAAACTTGGGTACCGATGGAAAAATCATGTAGAGCGCAGACGTGACTGCTGTGCAACAGCTTTCTTTGCACCTTAGTTTTTCTCTTTAAGTATAATCTTATGTGAACCCCTTTTTTCTCCATTTTTTTAAAAAAAAAAAAAAAAAAGCTCTAGAAGACAAAAATCAGAAAGTCATTTAAATGTAGATGTTTTTTAGCAAGTGCTGCTTTCAAGTGCACGAGCAGCCCAGGCTCACGGCATGCGTGCAGCCAGTGATAAATCATTCCCAAAGCAGGGCGGAGGCTGGGGAAGAGCAGCTGCTTTCTGTCCTGCACAAAAAGCTCCTGGGGTGGGACGTTGGGTAACAGCGGGGGATTGCAGATGAAGTTAAATGTGGCATTTGCATCAGCTGCAAAATTTGTGTGGTTTATGGGAAGGGAGCAGCCATGCTACGTGCCTGCCACGAGGCGCATTTCCCACGCATGGTGCCTGGGGTAGCAGGAAGAATAAATATATTTTCCATGAAGAATTCCACCCAAACGAGCTTTCTTCAATGAGCCGATGGGGTTTCCTTAATTGTCTAGAGAGTGATCTGCTCTGTTGCTGAAAGAGTTAATAGAGGCCACTTTCTCCAGATTGAAAATGCTCCGAGGAGGGTGAGTAATTCACGTCCCCTGCCAGCCGACCATTTCCCTACTGCAGGGAATATTTTCACCCTATTACTTAATGGGAAGATGGAGAACAGGAATGAGACACGCTTGATTAGGCTGTTCATCAAAACAATTCTTCTTTCAGAGCAGCGCAAGCGTGGGCCGTTTCCAGTACGTGAATGTACCAGGTTTGCAAAGAAAGTCATTTGCGTTGGAGTCTGCACCCAGTGCATGGTGCTGTTGGTTCTTCTCGGGTCAGCCCTGGCTGCGCTTGTTGTCCTCCCCAATTTGCTCTTCCAGCACAGGGCAACTTTCTGAAGAGGGTAAAGGATGGATCGTGCTCCTCTTGGAGATGCTTTTTTCCCCTCCATGGTGATAAATCTGGATGAGGGGATGCACAGATGCCACCTCACTGTCCCTTGGAAGCAGGAGGCATGTTCTTGTAGGATCATGAGTCACTGCCCGTTGCTTCTTGGTGGGCTCCCTGCCCGGTAGCCCTGTGGTTGGACCTCTTGGATGCCCCATCTTGTGTCTGTCAGGCCCTGTTCCAAGTCATATCAATCATCGTTTGAGCATATCTTTTTCTCTAATGACACAATGCTTCGTGCTCATGATGCAAGCGTGATGCTCATGACGGGCATCTTTCCACCATTGCAGTCATTCCACGTAGCGGCTTGTCCCTGCCTGCCAGTGGCATCAGATGCTGCAAGATGATCCTTGTTGCAGGTTTTTTACGTGCTTTTTCTCTTGCTCTTGAGGCAAGAAGATAGAAACCTTGGAGAAACCAAGCAGCAATGCTCAAGCCTTTGCAAGAAACTGGTGATGGGTGTGAAAAGCACTACGGGCTTCAACTCCGGGGCAGGTTTCCTGAGCAGCTCTAACGGGTGCCCAGCAGAGATGGGTGCCTGGGTGCAGGTGGACGTCCATCTTGTCCACAGCAGCTCTTTCCTACCGCTTTTTGTGCTCAGGCTGCCAAAGTATGTCTGCAGGTATTGCTGAGTGCTGCAACCTCCATCCTTCTTTTCTGGTTGAGATCTTCAGCAGTTTTAGTACCTGGGGGGGGGGNATCTTCCCCCCCCCCCCCCTTTAATCTGGATATTTCCCTGGAAACCAAAGGGACTAAGAAGTCCTGCAAAGTCTAGGCTTTTTGTACAGGCAAGTTTAGGGTCAGCAACATTAAAGTACAAGGAGATTAAAGGATTGCTAGGTGTTGTAGGTGGTAGCTTAATAAGCATGTCACTGTCACAGTGAAACACAGGAACATCTCATTTTGGGGTTGTGCAAGACACCGCTGCTTACTGCGGGTGCTCCCGGAGACCCCTGTTTGATGCTTTTCCATGTGAAACCCTGCCTAGACCCAAGTCACATTGGGCTGAAAAGCTTTAGCGAAGGGGGGCAGCGCACGTCTGCATCTGATGGAGATGCCGAGTGTACGTATCTTCGGGGGTTTTGAAGCTGTTGAAAGCCTTTTGTTCCTGACAGCCAACATGCATTACCCAACTGTTTAGTGCTTCTCTTTTGTCCTTGTGCTTTAAGTGGATTTTCATGGATTTTGTGGTTTCTGGCTGTACTGTGTATGCAAGAGTACTTCTGAATGAAGAGCTGATTTTTTTAAATATCACAAGGGATCCCTGGTGTGTTTGCCATTAAGAGACTGAGTGCAAACTCTTGAAAATTGGCATTGGCAATGTAGAATTGGAGTATAAAACAAGCTTGAGGTTGTCAGATGTGCTGTGTGAGCCTGTCCTTGTGCGCTTGGGTCGGCTTTTATTGTGCTGTTTGCGATCCAGCGCCAATGCAATGGTTGTGGTTCCCTTCTGCTTGCAAACTGGGATTCCTCCCTTCTGCTGGGAGCTGAGCATCAGGGCCCCTTCCTGAGACACCCCATGGGAAGCAACATCACAGGCAACTATTATATTTTTTTTTTTCCCCACTGTTAAGGAAAAAAAAAATACACTTTTTCTTTAGTTGGTGGCTCTGCTGTTCGTTTGGGGATGAGCCAAAAATAGTTAGCATATGGGCAGCCTTATGCTTCAACAGCATAACCTGGCTCTTCAGATATTGAAGCAGCAGGGACTCTGTGCTTCTCCATGTCCTTCTCTGCCTGAAAGGGTGTAAGGTTTTGAGTATAAAAGTAACTTGAATTAAAAATGAGTTGAGAAATCACTTTGATGGGAAGAATATGGTCTATTTTGAAATGAGGCTGCCTTTCAAAAAGCGTGAAGATGCTTAGATCAGATGAAGCTGTGGTTTTCTGTATGGTAACTGTTACTGCTCGGAGCTGGCTAAAGGCTATTCACCCCAAGGCTGGCCTGAAAGCAATCCAAGTATGCTCAGGTTGGTGCTTGTGGCCCATCTGTGTCCCCCAGGACCATCTGTTGGCCAGCTCAAAGCCATTTACCAGGGCGATGTCGTGTCTCCTGGCAGTGTGGGACAGCAGTATCATCAAGGTCCCTATAGGTTTTAACATAAAGGGGCTTTCATTCCAGTTAGAGCAGGAGGTGCAAGTATTGACCATATCAAGCTGAAGTTATCCTTGGATTATAAGACATGACAGGAGCTGTTGGTTTTTGTGTTCTCACTTTCCTCATGTGTGTCCCTTCAGCTCTACGAATATCCTGTTGACCTCCAAGGAAACGAGCTGCCTTTCCTGCGCAATCCGGATATCCTGGTGGGAGAGAATGACCTGACGGCCCTGAGCTACCTGCATGAGCCCGCGGTCCTCCACAACCTCAAAGTCAGGTTCCTCGAGTCCAACCACATCTACACGTACTGTGGTGAGTGTCCAGGCCACATGTTCAGCTCCCAGAAAGCGGTGGGTTAGATCATGTCCACACAGAAACCCCTTAAGACCACAAGCCAGAGGCTGTGGCATGAGGAAAGTCTGGGGGCTGTGAATTTGGGGCAAGCGGGAGATAAGAATGTGTGCCAACAAGCTTTAGGTTGCAAAACCAGAGGTGTTTTTTGAGGGTTGGCGCACTGTGAACTTCCTGAGCTCATGGTCCATGCATGTAACTCTTGGTGGAAATGTCTTGTCAGATGAGTTTGAGGCCAACTTTGCGTGTGCTTGGCAGTTTTTGGGGAAGAAAGTAGGACCTAGCAAACCGCTGGAGAACAGCAGTGTGCCAGAAAGATGTGATCCAACTGAGAAATTCCCATAGGGGGTTTTCCTCCTGGAAGACTGCAAAAAACCCTTGCTGCGCTGTTGTTTCCTGCCTTTTCTTGATGACTTTGGGGTCATCTAACTCTGAAATTCAAAGCAGGAGGAGGGCAGGCATGAACTTGGGTTTGTCATTCCTAGGGAGAATGACCTGCTAAAACCACTCAAGACAGCAGTTACCTGTGAATGGATGGCAACAAATTGCAACCTAAACAAAAAAAAGGGCGGCAATTCAGCCATTTTTATTCAGTTACGTTGGAGAATATTGAATGTTGAACCCTCTTGCTGGCACTCAAGATAACCTTGCTAGCAGTGATGCAGACTAACGATTCTTGAAGGGATGAGATGCAAGATTACGGTGAAATGCATCGGACTGTTTGTGTGGCAGGGTTAAGGCTGGTACGTACAGCTACGATTAAGTGTTGCGATTTAGGGTTGTTGAGGAAATGCTTGGCAGGAAGAGAGAACTCTTTAAAGTAGCACCCTTGAAATACGTGGCATCGGTGGCTGGTAATAGGGGTGACTTTCCTGTAAAGATTTAATGATGTGTAATGTCTGTAGCCTTTTGCAGCTGCATGTGTGCTCCCGGTCAGAGGCAGGCTTGCTTTCATCCAAAATCAGTGAGATTTCATTAGTGCAGCTTCTCGTGAGGGTTTGTAATAATCTAATGAAGATGCATGGGTTTAGGCTTGGCTGTTTGGGCTTAGCAAGTGTAGGTCTAGCTACGAGGTGGGTGCAACGTACCCTGTGCTCTAGTTATAAAGTGGTTTAGGAGGGGAGAAAAGTGCTTATCTGGCAGCCAGTGCTGAGGCAACTGCTGCCCTTCAGCTCGGTGTGCGTCGTGGCTGCAGGCGTGTTTTTGGTCACTAAGGGAAAGAGATGACCCTAACAGAACCAAGATGCAAACAAATAAGAGCAGGGCACGATGAGGTGAAGCTGTTGGGTTAATATTCCGTGGAGGCAGGTAACATGACTTAGCTGACCTTTGCCTTTCGTTGTAGCTTAAGTCACCGTATCCTGGTGTTCGCTGCAGGCTGAGAGTTCCTGTGCTTGGCTGTAATTTGAGCATGCCCGAGCCCTGAATCGTCTGGGCTGGGAGCACAGCACCCACTCCCACCAGCCATGTGCTCTCCGGAGCTCCTTACAATAACAATTTAAACCTGCAAAACCGCTTCTGAGGTGGAACTTGTCAGTGCTTCAGTTCCGCAGGGTGTAGACCAGCTCCCTCGAGCACACAGAGATAGCACCACGCGTGGCTTTGCCTCTCGTTAATTCCTGGGCTCGCTGCCTCCTCCGGACAGGCAAGGCATTCCTAGAGCTGGAGAGGAAAGAGACATTAAAGCTTTAATGCAGGCCCTGGCGTTCCTTTCCTGTGATTTATGCTTTCATTTTGATTTGAGTACCTTCTTTGTTATGAGCTTTTGCTTGGAATTTAAGCCAGGGGAAAATCCGGGATATTTGTTTGGGTCTAGCAGAGCTTTGTTTGCATAGGAATTGCTTTTCTGAAGTGATGGCTTAGGCACTGTTTAGCTGCTCTTCTCACTCTTTCTGCAAAGTCTGGCTTCACACAATGAAGATTATTATATATTTGCTTTTCTCACCAGTTTCATATGCCTCTGTAGCTGTACTGGAGCTTATAGCCTTGCTATCAAAGCATAGCACTTTGAAGGAGATGCTGAGATAAGAATTAGGAGTCCTTCCCCATTCCCTTTTTTTCTTTTTTCTCCTCCAAACATCATATTTAAAAAAATGATTGAACGCAAGCCCTGAAAAGCCTGAAGTATTAACTCTGTGCTTGGTTTGCGACATATCTGCCTATTTGTCTGTTCTAAGGTATCGTACTTGTTGCCATCAATCCATATGAGCAGCTGCCAATCTACGAACAAGATGTCATCTACGCGTACAGTGGCCAAAACATGGGGGATATGGATCCTCACATCTTTGCGGTGGCAGAGGAAGCCTATAAGCAGATGGCCAGGTGAGTGGGCGCTCAGTCAACAGGGTCGGATCGAACCATCGGATCAAAAGCGGGCAAATATCCAAATATTGCAAGTATGCTATTAAAGTGAAGTTGGGGAAAAGAGGGTGAAAATTCCAGATTTTCATCTCTGCTGAGAATACGGTGTCTTCTATCGTGCCTTTATATCCCTGAGTTGGTGTGGTATCTCCTCATCGTGGTGGCCATCTTCACCCATGGGTGCTGTAGCTCTGTCTCTCTTCTGAGAGATGTAAGACTTGGTTCCTGCGGCAGCCTCCCTTGCACAGTGTGGAACTACTTCGCACTGAAATCTTTGAGGTCAGGTACTTCTAATTAATTCTGCTTACCGACTTGACCCCATTACCGGCTGCCAAGACTGCTGGGCAGGCTGGGCTGATAGGATCTCTGTGGTCCTCAGGAACTCACGGGTTCGGTGCAACTGTGATTCAGATGGGGATCCTTCTCCTGCTGCTGCTTGCATGAGTTTCCTGGAAGAAATTCAAACTGCTCTGCAAATGTCATGTATAATAGCTTGGAGGAAATGGCATTTCGGATAATTTGGCGAGATAATCAGACTAAGCCCAGAGGCTAATGTTGGTCCTCTTCATTGAGATGCTGTGATTTTGAGTTAGGAGGTAACTCTGGTGAATACCTGGAGATATTTGTGGGTCCTTCAAAGCAGTGTCTTCACCAGATGAACGTGGTGTGAGTTTTACTTTATTTCTGTGTTTGCTGTGTTGCTGAGGACAGATGCAGGATTTTGTTCTTACCAGATAAGCCACGATCTAAAAGAGAATTTGAGAGGAAGCTGAAAGTTGTTGCACCGGGGATCATTTTATTATAGTTGTCTGAACTCGCACACTGTGTTCAGATTTGCTTGTGGATTAGCTGTGATTTTTATACAGCCCGGGCTTTTAATAGCAAGAGTAAGCACTGAACTGTTTACCAAACCCTGTTTACCAAGGGTTTCAGCCCGTTTTCCGCCGTGTCTCAGCTGTAAGTGGTGAGTTAGGGTGTTTTTCTAATCAAAGATAAGCCAGAGTTCAATCCAGAAATGCACCTGGAGGAGCACTGCCATGGGTGGAGATCAGATGGGTTGTACCCAAGCTGACTTCAACCTGCAGTTCAGACCTCCTGCAAGTGCTTGTGCTTTGGGCAAAACCGCTTTGGGAAGAATTTAGGAAACCTGGGGAGCTGTCTAGAGAAAAAGGAAGGCTTAGGACTGTGTCCTTGTTACATGAATCCAGGCTGAGCAGCAAGCTGCGTGGGTCTTTGTGGAAGATGTCAGGGTTTGCTGACCAACGTGGACAGGACCCATGGATTTTCCTGGGCACACGTTTAGAATATAAGGCACCTGCTTGCTTTTCTGCTGAAGTCCGTGCTGGGGAAGACTTGGTGCTTTCCCACATCCCTGCGTATTTTTTTTGCAGGCAGTGGGCTAACCGACAGCTCTAGCCAGAGATGCTCGACTCTGTGCTCTTCTCCTTATCAGAGTAAATCTGCTTTTGATAGCCACCCATCTAATTCATAACTGCTGGCTGTGGATGGTAGGGAGTGCTCTGTTTGCAAGGGGACATGGAAATAACCACCTTCAAAGCTCTTAAACAAGACACTCGCTGTTCAGTGCTGCTCTGGTGCTCTCTGTTTCAGGCTGGTATTACGATAATTGCAGGCTTGGGTACAAAAGAAGGATTCAAATGGGGCTGAAACGTGCCCTAAAGTGTAGCACACTATATTTTAAATCTGAAAGCTGCTGGGTGGATGTTGTGTTCTCCACAGTTTGATCCAGGCTTTTCCCTCCGCAGTGCTGCAGGGAGAGTGGTGGAGCTGCTTGAGCAGGGCGCGTGGATGGTGTGTCTCATGGGTGATGGGTGTAGTGCGTTGGACAGGACTTCTTTTGGCTTTTTTTAAGTGAATTAACTGACTCTGCGAGATGCCTCCTATCTGAAGCTCTGCTTTAGGCAATGGGAGCGCACGTGAGTGTGGTGGGACACGGGTACTTGGGCAGCTCAGCCATCAGGATGGAGGTCTGTGAGCATGTTAAACCTAAACTGGTGCAGAACCACCACTTGTTTTGCAGCGTCCTAGCTTGTAAACAATTGCATTATGTCTGGTGCATCCTATAGACCGGGAGTAAAACTCAAACCTGCAATCTCGGAAGGCCAAACTTGCAATGTGACTGAGAGCAGGAAACCAGTCTCTGGCTAGTCTCCTGGGTTTCTTTCTTTGTTTATCTATATAAGTGTGTGCTTGTGTATGTATATGCATATATAGGCTTACATATTTTTTAAAGAAGTGGAATTATTCATTCTAAAAACAAATTAAATGCAAATCACGTCATAGAAAAGTGCAAATAATAATGCAGATGTGCATGCTGTTTGAATTTCTCTGGTTTTCTTTCAACGAGAGCGTCTTCAACGTAAGTAAGGAAATCAAACAGGTAAAATAAGCTTTCTCCATGGAAGATTGCTTGGAAACAGCTGATGTTATTTGCAACATCACTGAGCAAAAAGGTGCTGAGTAAATCACTTGTTGAAGCCGCTGAGCAGCCATTGGTGTGTGTGAGCTTGTCTGGTGTTTGGTGGAGTGTCATCTCCAAGTTTTGCAATGAGCAGCGGCTTCATTTTCATGCTTTTATATACGTCCATGGGATAATATTTGTGCAGTTTGTGTGGCAGAGCAGAACATGATTAGCTGACTCTCATTAAACTGCTTCCTTGAGATCAGGCACTGCACTGGGGTAATAAACCCTTCAAAAAAAGCATTGCTGAAATGGTGCTTGAGATGTTTTTGCGGCCACAGGCGAATAGTGCAAACTTGGAGTGAGTGCTTGAGCGGGCTGATGGTGCCAGCTTCTCCCTTGCTGTGGAGTTTCGAGTTGCAGCGGTCCTCCGAGGGCAAGCTTTTCATCCTTTTCATGAAGACCTGGATAAGGAAGGCTGCAAGGTGCGTTCTATTTTTATAGAACAAACAGAGCAAGGACATAATCAGGAACCATGAAGTCACCTTGAATAGCTCTTCTCCAGTGCAGAAGGCAAGGTTGTGTATATATATATATATATATTTTTAAATAATACACATATATTATTTAAAATGCATACTATATGCATGTAATAAATATATATATAGTTTAGCTTTATTAGTGGCCCAGAGCACACTGGGAAGACGCAGTGGAGGTGACTGAATGGGATTGGGTGGATGGCAAGGAAAAAGGGCACAAAATCTAAGATTCTCTGTTGAATGAGAAAAATTGGAGGCAATTAGATTTTTAATTCTCTGGGCTTCTAGTATACCATTGCCATGTAGAGACAGAGTGCTGGGGCAGAACTTAAGGACATTTGCTGGTGTACAAGCGTTAGTGGACTTGTCCTGTGCTTTCTTGCCTGCCTTAAGCTGGTAGTGTCTATGAGATAGGACTGGAGCATCTTGGGTGTAAAGCTCTGTTGGATCCTGTCTCTAGTGTTGCCCTGTCATCAGGAAATGCCAATTTAAAAGGGAAAAAAAAAAAAAGAGGGAGGAGGAAAGTGGGGGTGGGGGGAAAGGAAAAAAAGAGCTGTGGGTAGGCTGGGCAAGGGGCTGCAGAGGGTATGTAACATCATCTGATCCCTTTTTGGGGACAAAACATTTTACAAAGCATCTGAACACTTATCGTGATGAGGGCATGTGTTAAAACTCCCCTATGAATGAAAGCTTTTCCCAAAGAGGATGCTTTGTAGCGAGTTGCTTTGCAGTACTTGCATGTAAAACAGCTTAAAAAAAGGCAAGTGATTAAAATTCATATGTGACAGCCTCTAATTTTTCCGGTGACCAGCTCTTTAGAAACTCCCTGCATAGCCCGTGTGAGACTAAGCGCACTTGGTTCATTGAAACAATATTGTTTGAGGCAAAATACACAGCATGGAGTTAATTTGCTCCAAGTGCTGCTACTGGAGGTGGTGAAGTGAAGTGTTGGGGTGGTGGAAGGATGGATTGTTTAGCGATTGCTAATAGCTGAGGCTGTGTGTTTCGAAGCAATTTGTGCTTTGGGGCACATTGTCTGCAGGGTGACGTGACCATCTCCTCCTCTGGTCTCGGTCTCCATCCTCCTGATGCTACCTGGCGAGGTGCATTGGGTGTTGGTGCCTTTTACACCTTTGGGTGCTGCGGAAGGCATTTGCGCTCCTGAAAGCGGACTAAAAGCTTTGGGGGAACCTCCAGGATCCCCCGGAAAGCCAGCATGTCCGCCAGTACCCTGGCTGATTGCTTCTTGCTTTTCTTAGAGGAACAAAAGATCCCTTGTGTGCCCGAATCCTGGCGGTGGCTCTAATTTCCTTGTGTGTCATCGCTCTGGGCAGAAGCCTGGAGTCTAGCAAAAATTCCCCTTGAAACTTTACTTCTGCTGAGGTCAGCCCGACCAGCAGTTTTTCCACGCATGAGCAGGGGTTATTTCTCACTACTCGCCCTGACCCACCTTCCTCTCGATGAATATGTCCCATCAGTTGTTGCCACCTCTATGGAGGTGACCCAAGTTTGCACAGTGACAGTGCAACACCAGCTTTCCATTCCCAGCCTTTGAGGGCTTTAGTTAAAGGTTGGACGTTCCCCTTCATGTCTGCAGCCCCATTTTTCTTCTCCCCAGCTATCCTCGGCCAGCTTGGCGTGACAGTGTGGTTGCTGTGTTGTCTCTGGATGCCGAGCTGAGTCTATTAGGAAAGTCACTGCGGTGTGCTCAAGTAATGAATATATTTGTGTGGCTTTTCTGTCTTTGGCCCTTATCTCCTCCTTTTTTACCGGTTGGGTTCACTCTGGACACAGGCCAGGACTTGCTGGTCCAAGTAAGGTTTCTTAATGCCTTTTTTTTTAAAAAAAAACCAAACAAATTGCGCATTGTATTTAATAAAATGCAAAATTGAACAGCACTAGGTGATAGAGGTATGTGGTGTGAATAGCGTTGCTGTGGGTGATGGGGCAGGAGAATGGGCCCTCCAAAGGCTGTCAAACATCTTTCAAAAATGGGGGGCAAGTAGTGAGGCGGTCTTTGCTCAAATCATAAATCAAACGGTGAAAGCATCGTAAACTCCTTGGTGTATATTCTGTGTGTTTTCCAGTTAGCACATCTGGGTCTTGCCATGATAGCAATGTTATATCACATATGTGGACCTCTTAATTAGCATGACATGTCAGCTAATAACCACAAAATATGTGCAACGTTCAAATCTTACAGTGAAAAATATCTCGAGTAACAGAGGACTTGCAAAAGCCTCCCAAGAAGCGTGTGGTCTGGGTAAAGTGCCATGCTCTTTATTTGCTTGTGCATCCATTGGGCTGATGCTTTCACAGGTGCATGATGTCTGCAAAGCTGTTGCATGTGGTAAGACAAGAATATTTTGATCGGATCTGTGTATAACTCTGCTAAATTGGAAACGCAGAACATTTGAATGTTCTCCTGCCAGGAGCATGAAAGGGCTCTGCAGACCTTAACTGACCCTTCCAACATCGGTGGGAAAACAAGGGTTCTGGTGACCTTTTGGTTCCTAGACCAGTGTGAGGATCTCCTAGCAGTGGTGTTGATATTTTGTTTCTTCTGTAAGAACTAAGAAATGCAGGAGTGATTTGGTGGATGAGTTCAGCTTGTGCCTACCTGGGCTGCTGGTCTCACCGGATAACCCATGGTGTCTGCAATTCAAACCAGGGTCAGCATCTACTCCGTGATTCCTAAATTATAAGTTATATGGAAATAGCATGTCTTCCCTTTTCAGCCCTGCTGCCGGCATGCTGTTTCTGGCACTAAATGCTCAAACACCTGGACTGCGGTCGGGTAACTCTATGCTTTCCATTTTTGTTGGAAGTTAGCGCACCCAAGTCTTGCATTGCACTGTTAAAAGCATATGTCAAAGTGTAAAAATCACTGCTTGCCTACACCAACAGGCAACATGGATGATCTGTGTCTTGCAGAGATACAGGTGCCGGTTACAGGTGCCGGTGGGGCTGTGCGTGGCCACGACCGCTCTCTTTTCTGCTGTGGGGTGCAATGCTGGAGCTGGAAAAGAGCAGAAATTGCAGCATTGACCCTGCCTATAACCTAATAGAAGCGGGGAGGGGTATGGGCACGGTGGGGGATGTCCTTTGATAGCACTTCAAATTTCAAGCTTTACAAGAGGATTTAAAACCATACAATGAGAGAGCGGGTAGGAGTTAAAATACAATGAGGGAGCGGGTAGGAGTTAAAAGAGAGATTAACCCCTGACAGAGATGCAAGAGGAATCAGACTGGCACAATAAATAAGGCTGAGTGCTGTGTTATATTAAAGGCAGGGAAGGGTTTAGGTCTCCTGGTTAATGAGGCTGGGTCAGGGGTTTGCAGCGAGCTGCGGGGCCGATCTGTGCTGCAGCTCTGCAGGGCTTTGCAGCAGGTACCATCTCAAAACCAAAGCTCTGGTCTAAAAAAAGAGTCGGAAAAAAAGCCCTCAATAGCCTTGAATTTAGGAAGGGGAGAAACCAAGGGGGATCTCTTCTGTTTAGAGTTAAAAGTGGGATAGGGAGGAGGGGAGAAGGTTTCAGAAGAGCTATCCCATAAACGTGCTGGTGTTAGACCTCAGGGTTTGCAAAAGCAGCTGGATGCAGCTTCTCCAGAGGTGATGTAAAGAAAAAAAAAGAAATGGGACGAGACTCCAGGTAATGTTTCCCAAGGACTGGAGGAGTGACCCTCTGGTCTTACTTGCCCTGCTATGGGAGAGGACAGAGGTGCTCTGAGGATAAGTGGCCAACTAAATTTTTTTTTTTTTTTTTTAGTTTCTTTTCTTTTTGGCAATTTGGAATGAGAACGATGCTATTTGCTACCAGCTTTAATCACAAATGAGACATCCCTTGTAGAAAAATGATAAATACTCATAATGGGAGAGCTTAAAGTACAGAAAGGTCAGTGCCTAACTAAGAGTAATGATTGTGTGTGAAATATCACCAACTTGGAAGGAGTCGTAATAGGCTACATGAGACACGTAATTACTGCTGCGATGTAAGAGAACTGTTTGAGCTCTGAGGTGTGAAAGCTATTAAACATTAAACATTCAGAACGGCGTTCACGAGCATCATAATTACATCAGAGCACAAAGACTTGCGACTGCCCTTGCCCACCTCCCAGTCACTGCTTGCCATCCCACGTCCTTGGTGAGGTTCTGAAGACCTCAGGGTGGAGACCCCAGAGCGCACACCCAAAAGTCAATGGTCCGATTGGTTTCTGAAAGTCTCTTTCTGAGGTTGTCCTAATGTATATCAACTGTAACTGATTAGATGGTAGCGTAGGAGTTTTACAAGCATCGGTGGCTGATGATGGTCAAGGTGATGAAGGACCTTCTTTCTGGGACTGCCATGGGGTGGAAGAACAACTGACTTGTCCTCCTGGTGCCTCCAGAGCTGAACTGCTGGGGTAGCATCACGCAAGCTTGGGGAGCAGAAAGCCGGTGTGATTCTTGCCCCCATGCGATCCTTTTTGGGAGGGCGCAGTACGAAGCCTCCTCCGTCTGCAGGGCTGCAGTGCTCCGCAGGGCCAGCTGCTGCTTGCGGGAGGCTTGGGTCGGAGCCAGGAACGCTCTGTGGTATGATCCCAGCGCAGAAAAGAGCATCGGGGTGCCAGAGAGCTAATAAAATTGGCCGTGTGCGTGTTTTGCTCTCATTAGAAACGGCGCACAAAAGAATTGCTGACCTCGTTTTAGTGTGGCCGAGGAGCTTGTGTTCTTCCCCAACGGGCTATGCAAAGCATAAATCCTGGGAGAAGGTCATCCTGCCTGCTTGCCTGCCCTCAGGAATTGGTGGAAAGACTGGAGACAGCTCAGCATTTTGCAGAAACCTTGAATACGCAGGATTTTCTTTGCTATAGAAGGGGCATTTCCAGCCGGCTGCACAAAGCATTCCGGGGAGAAAGTACCTTAATGAGCCAGGACCAGTGGGACTCCCACCGCCCTTGCAGGAGGAGTAACTGGTTTGCTGGAGCGTCGCATAAAAGCGCTCTGACCTCTGCAAAGACACCTTAATTTGCACCGTGGTATTTGATCTTGGCGTGTTAAATAGTGGTGTACAGAGGGAAGGTAACGCTTTGTGCTGCTGGTGACTGCTGCAGAAGATAAGGTTAATTTGCACGTTACCTGTTTCGTGAGCATCGTGCTGCGTGCTCATCCTTTCCCATTCAGGGCTAAACTGGTACTTTTAGGCTTTTTCCCAGCAACTGAGAGATTCAAGCCCATATTTTCTCACTGGCTTCTTGCTAAAACCCAGGTGTGTGTGAGAAAATCGGCTCCGAAGCTGTGCAGGATGGACCCCGGGGGGTACATCATCCCTGATGCATCTTCTTGAGTAAGAACCTCTATGGGCTGTGCATGGTCTGACATCCCCCAGGGATATCCGCAACAGCTGAGTAACATTACACCAGGCTTTGGCATTGCTGAAGTTGGATAGTGCTCTTTTCTTTCTCTAGTTTGTTGCATTAAGGTGCAACGTTATCTTTACAGTTGTGATGGTACCAGGATGGGGAAGGGCTACAGCAGCTCTGGGGCGGTTCTGGCCAAAATGTATTTTGGAGCCGTGATGTGGCCCATGTGGGTGTTGGTTTTTGGTGAAAAAATTAATTCTTCTCCCCCATCAGTATATGCCACTGTATAAAAAGAGTTATCTACCTCCAAAAAAAAAAAAAAAAAAAGGGGAGGGAAAAAAAAAGTTGTGTAGGGTAATCCATGCTATTTATGAAAGATACAGTGTAAAAAAGATCCAGATGAATATATAGCACTTGAAAAGCCGTCCTTATGTTGCTGCTGGCTTCAGCAGCTGCAGCATAAAACCTGCATTTGCAGCAGATGTTTGGTAATGCAGACAGAAAGCATGCCCTTAAACACTCTTGTTCGACTGCACGCGAAATAATATCTCCTTGGGTTTCTCTGAGGGGAAAAGTCCAACTACCCCAAAGTTGCGTTTTCATATTTGCATTGACCGACGATGCCAGGCATGGTATTCTAAAAACCCAAATTAAAGCCAACAAGTAAAACAAGCTGCTGCTGCTCTCAGCAGCGATGCTGCTCCAAATTCCAGTTATCCCACTGAAATGGGAATGATTCCTGGCTTCGGAGGCTGTTTCAGAGGCGGCTCTTCTCCACCTTACAACGCTGCAAGACTCTGATTTTTATCATCACAGTGCGCAACTTCTGTTTATTCATTTGAAGGCAGAATTAGCCAGTCTCAGTTCTTCATCGCTGTCGTTAGCACTCGGGGGGATGCAATCCAAAGTTAATTAAATTATTGCATTTTTATGTATTGCTAACAACGCAGTGCAGTAGCTACGCTTATTTTTAGCCTACACAGCACTGTTAATACAGAAGTGTATTGGAGCCTGTTGTGCATCGGGGCTTTATGGGTGTTCTTGCCGTGGTCAGGCTAAGCTCAAACTACGGTACTTAAAGCATTTTTAATCTCCAGATTGCTTTAGGAACACTAATCCTCCGAGCATCCTGAAAGAAGTAGGTTAAATATGATTTCCACGGTGGAAAAGCAGAGAGACTCATTGACTCATTCCACGACAAGAGAATTAGTGTTGGCTCCGGGATTAGAGCTGGAGTGACCCCTGATGATTATTCACAGGGTCTGGCTCTGCCTTTGTTTGCTTCAGATGTTTTTCCCCTCTCGGAAGAGCTGTGGTTTTAGTGCAACTGGTTTTGCTCTCACTGCTGAGATCAACATGAAGTTGTGCAGTGGTTTGCTTAAGCTGGTGGTGCCAGTGATGGCTTTCTGAAGAGATGACTATGAAAACAAGTTCTACAAGTTCTAGGTCCCTTCTCACAGCTTTAGATTACTGCTTTAAAGAAATGACTTTGGAAAAATTCTGACTCTGATTTAGGTTTGGAGAATGTTTGGGGTATATTTGTTTTCAAATGCTCCTGCTTTCAAGCAGTGTTGGTGAAGGCTGAGTATCTTGGATGTATACATATGCACTGAGATGTTGCCTGTCTCTTCTTGGAAGGCAGAGGGGTGGTGGGAACTGGTGGTGGGAACCATCACTGCCCTTGGCTTCAACCCCTTTGCTATTGCCATGGCTTGACCATCCCCTTTCCTGCAGTGAGGAGTTTCCAGGGACGTTCGGCCTTGACTTAACCAGGTAAATTGATGGAAAATCATCTGTTACAATGACTAATGACATTCTCAGGCTGAGAACTGTATATGGAAACACTGAGCAGTGTCTCACCCCTGATTGCTCTGATGCAACCAAAATGGGTGCAGCTCTTAGTGCAGTTGGAGAGCTGTGTCCAGCTGGGCAGGCTTGACGTTTGGACATTTCTACACACCATTCCCAGGCTGTTTGAAGGCATCTCCAAGGGTAGCGGTATTCTCTGCATTGCTGCGGGTGAAGGACTGACTGCTTAAAAAAGCAGGGAAATCCGTTTCCTTGATAAAAAGGCTGGTAATTAGCAGCTAGTCCTAATCAGTGCAGGTATCTATTTGACACGCCCTTTCTTTTCGTAGACAACTGACTTTTTTTTGCCTCGGGCAGCACCTTTAGATGTTGCCTTAATAAAAAACTGGTATCTACTAGACTTTCAGACTAGATGTGAGGAAGAAATGTTTTACGATGAGGGTGGTGAAGCACTGGCACAGGTTGCCCAGAGAGGTAGTGGAGGCCCCATCCCTGGAAACATTGCAGGTCAGGTTGGATGGGGCTGTGAGCAACCTGATGTGGTTAAAGATGTCCCTGCTCACTGCAGGGGGTTGGACTAGATGTCCTTCAAAGGTCCCTTCCAACCCAAACCGTTTTATGATTCTATGATATTTTTCACATCTTGTGAAAACGCCAGCGACTGCCTTATTTATTTTGCTGGGCTGGATGCCTCGCCCATCTCTTGCTGTGTGTGTGGCCAAGGGTGAGAGTCCTGATGGGTATTACTCATAACATGACAAATGGCTGCAAAAAAGGAGATGTGTTACTCACCTGCATAGCAGTACGAACAGGTATTACTGCTTGAAGAGGGCGCGTTGAAATAGCAAAGCGAAGCAAAACATTTAGATTGCACAGACAGACGGCAGTCTATAGGCTGTATTAGGTGCCACCAACACTTGCAGCCCTCAACTTCGGAGGTGCTGTTGCCCCTTGCATTGAAGAAATAATCCTGGACTTTGTTCTGGTTGGACTTCTGCGCCTTGATGGTTTTGTAAGTGTCTCTGATGGATGGAGGCTGTAGCTGAGATCATGGTATTAGTTTTCCAGGCTGTGGGTCATCTTGGAAAGCTGCTCTAAGTGAAGAAACAAGAGCACTGCAGACCCATGGGTATGAAGGTTGGGGAGTTGCATCTTTAAGTACCTCATACCTGGTTTTGAGCTGTAGGAGTGGCATGTGGTGGGAACAGCATCTTTGGCCATTGTTGAGGCCTGATCCCCATTGCGTGCCCCATGTTGCTGGATGAGCATGAGCATGTTGTGTGCCGGCATGTGTGCATCGCGTGAGCTGTTTGCCATGGGGAGAAGAGCACTGATGCACGTTGTAGCAGCGTAACAAGCCATGGTGGCAGCCCCGAGGTGCTCACGAGCCACATAAGCCCCAGGAGGAGATGTGACAGCATTGCCATGCTGCAGCAGAGACGGTATTCACCCATAACATTTCATTTTATCCAGGATTTATTTCCATAATAACTTTCTTCTGAGCTGATGCTGCCAAAATTGACTGTATTTCAAGCAGCCGTGTTGCATACCGCACCTGCACAATGGCCAAACATTTCAGTATTTTTTTATTCCGTGCTGAATACAAACAAGTCCTGCCTGGTTTTAACCATTTCTACTCATTGAGCAGCCTGTTTGCTACCAGACGCTCCATGAGGTTCATCTGTCTTTCCCTGCTGGCACCAGCAGTTGGTTAACTTGTACACCGAAAGAGGGAAAGTCTCTGTAGCCTTTATTCCTGAAGGTTTTTATTCCTGAAGTTGGAAAAGAAATGCTTGAACATGCGTTTTCCATCAAAAAAACAACAACGCAAGAGACACGTTACTGCAAATGTAGGAGCTTGAGTGGCCTTGCTGTCTTGCTTGGAAGCCAGCAGCTTTCTTTTTATTTTATTTTATTTTATTTTATTAATACAATACAACTCCAGAAGTTTTCTTGTGCCATGGAGAACCCACCTGGCCTGTTTCATGTAGCAGCGCATCAGCTGTTAGGGCAAATTCTTGAGAAACTCTGGAAAAATGTGACCTGGCAGAGCGGCTGCAATAGCAGTAAATGACGTTGGCCGTGGCTTTTACCACTAGGTTCATTGTCTTTTGGAGAATGACGGTACTTTTAAAAAGACAAGCCAGAGGGACAAAAAACCCACTTGGGATGCAACATAAAAGGCAGTTTGTGGTGGGACCTGAAGCCCGTGGAGACTGTGGGTCTGGAGAACTCCTTGGATGGGCTCCTGGTGGGTTGGTCTCTGCTTCCTCCAGCCAGGCACACCCCAATAGCTGGTATGGAGAAGGCGTGAAAGAGGTCAAAACTGGTAACAAGAGGTTGTTATGAATCTTAGATAGAAAAAAAAACAGGTTAGCAGTGCTGACTGGGTGCCAGGTAATGCATAATTCCTCTTTTTTGAGCTTTATTGGCTTTATTCAACTGAAGAGTCTCTCCCAGACTGGTGTAGTTTTTGTCTTTTGTCTTAAAGGAAAAAGAGGGGGGGAAATGTTTCTTGAAATGTGCTGCCTGGGCAGTAGCTGCCACACCGAAAAGGGTAAGAAACAATAATTCTCAAGTAACTTCTACGCAAGTGCAGCTCTAAGCCCAGCCACCTTTGCATTTGCAGAGCTCCTTTTGCAGGGCCAGCGTTTGCTGGCAGAGATCTCTGTCGTTGCCTCTTTCTTCTGCTTCTCCCTCACCTCTGATGAAGGATAGTCCGTTCATCCACGCTTGCAGCCCGTGCCAAAACCTCTGTCTGCCCCTTCCTTTGGAGCTGACGTGACTTCTGTGTGTTGCATCCTACTGATGGCTAACGTGGGACGTTCACTGCTGGAGCTCAGCAAGCAGTTGTCCATGAAGATGACCAAAGCAGACGTGAAACTTCTCACCTACTTTAACTGGAGATAAACAGTGATAAATCACTGCCGTCGCCTGTCCCGGGAACTGCTGCTGTGGGCTTTTCCAGCACACTCCTATTTTTGGTGCTTAGTCTTCCTTCCTCACTTTGGATCTGGCACTGGTTTTTCTCTGTTGGGTTCGTGCGTCTGGTGGCTTGTGCTACAAAAAGAGCTTTATCGCGCACCCATGGAAGTCTAAAGGTGTGAGACCGGTGTGTTGGCAGCCCCATGCCCAGATCCTGCCAGCTGGCTGCCTGCGGGAGAGCCACGGTGGCTTTGCCAAGACATGCGGAGGGCACGCAGCTGTGACTTAGCAAGTCCTCGGTGAGATGTGCAGGCTGTCCCCACCCGGGATGAATCACTGAGAACACCGGCTCCGGGTTTTTGGCTGCCTCCGTGAGGTTGTGCTTGGTTCACGGCCGGTATTTCTGCATTAACTGCCTGATAGCTGGAGTGGTTGGAGGTTCCTCTTGTATCCTGCTGGTGGGTGCCCAGGAGAGCGGTGGAGCTGACCAGGGGATGGATTAAGATGTACGTTATGAATTGATCCCTGAAAAATATAAACATGGCTGGAAATTACCTCACCAGTTCTACCCTGCTGGAAGTGTTGGAAAGTTGTGGTTTGCACCAAAATGGTACATGTTTGACTTGACTGAGGGTTTTTTCCAAACCAATTATTTTGAGCCTAGAAGGAATTAAGGTGTACACGCCTGGCAGTGGAGGAAAGTAATGGTGTGGTGCTGCAGTTTGTGTTCTTGTTGAAAGCGTAAGAGTGGTATATGGCAATCATTTAGCCTCCGATCTCATCTCTTGCCGGTGTAAACTTAAACTGAGTATCTTAAATTGAAATGTATTTTTATGGTGTTTCCAGATGCCAAGAGACCTGCAAGGTGTAAGTTTATTGTTGTGCTTGCATGTAGGATTTTGTGTGCCTGCATTCAGCTGTGATTCACAAAAGCCGGGCAGAGTCCAGGAGGTTGAATTTGATCTTATTTAAAACCACACTCAATTACATACTAAAAGCTTACCCCAATAGCTCTGCTATTTTGGGAGCTTACATCAAATCCTGCAGTGAAAACTCTCTCCTTCCTAAAGTCCGCGGCCAAATTGCAGAGGTGCTGGGTGTGCCAGTGATGCCCTGGGGAGCAGATCCCACTGCGGCAGAGCACTTTCTGCCGGTGCCGGCAGATCTTTGCCTAGAGGGATGCAGTTCTCCAGAAAACGAGCTCCTCTTACTGCCTTGGCCCTTCCTCTGCCTTGCAGCTCAAGCACATTAAACTGATTAATTATTGGGATGTATCTAGTGGGTACCATGTTATGCACCCGTGGTGGGAAGGACTGGGTATTTTAATGTAGCTGCGATGACTTGTGCAAGTTTTTTTTTTTGCGTGAATGATTAATTTTGCAAGTAGAAAAAGGCATTTGGATGAGTCTTGTGCTCCGTGCAAGGCTCAAAAGCTACATGAGGTGGTGCACCCTCAACTTCTCCATGCAAAGTCCTGTGCCCTGGAGGTATCTGGTGGTCTGCCCTAGCTCTGATGGCATCAGCATCCCAGAGAGGCAGAGCTGCTCCCACGACCCAGCACCCCAGGGGTGGAGTGGTGGCATCTGCTCCCATCACAGCTGGAGAAGGGTTTGCATCAGCCCCTCGGTGCCAGCGTAATGCTTCCCATTTTCATACATGCAGATAAAAAGGTCCTTCTTAAAAACTACTTTGTTTTGCAAAGCTTCAGGAGCTGAACAAATTTTATTTGGTGATGTCCACCAGGAATTGCTTTTAAACTCTTTATTGTCTTTTTCTTACCCTTTGGTCCCAGAAGTACCTTTGCACTTTGGAGCAGTGACTTACAATTTGGCAGGATTTGGGGATGAACAGATGGTGCGAGTCTGGTGTCAGACGTGCTTTGTATTACTGTTGTCAACGTTCTAACCAGGTGTTGGGCTATGTGTGACAACGCCGTTGTTCGTATAGTTGCATAGGGAATCAAATGACTTCTGCTATTTCCTAATTTTAGGGTGCTTGATTTCACAACTTCGTTATTTTTAACATATTTTGAGCGTAGAGGAACCTTTCTGGGTATCTGTATTTTAATAGCTCAACAACAGGCTACTCTAGCAAGTTTCACAACTTTGCCCATGTTTTGTTGAGCAAAATCGCAAATGCTTGAGTGAAGGCATTGGAGGGAAAAATTAAATATACAATATTAGAAGCCGATATTCAGCCAATGGCTGTTGATAGTTCTCCAGACAAATGTCAAGCAGCAGAGGTTTGTTATTGCGGTGTGTAAGGAATGGGCTTCCCAGCGCTGGGGTACGTGCTTCAGGGGTGAAGAAAGCAGCAGCGCTTCGTGCAGGGGTTCATCTCCCACTGTCTCTGCAAGCCCTTGGAGATGTTGTGGAGACGTTCAGAGTGTCCTTTACGTTTTAGCTGAGACATAGCACAATTGTGTATTATTCACTGTTACTTTGGTAGAGTCCAGAATGAATCCAGCATCCATAATTTAGGTGGTAGCAAGGCGAGGGAGACGGGAGACACGCTGAAGATGGAAGATTGTTGCGTGATGTGAACAAACTATTAACAAGAAAATGGATTAACTTGCAAAAGCTTTTCTTCTGTGCCGCAACAGGGATGAGAAGAACCAGTCCATCATCGTGAGCGGGGAGTCAGGTGCTGGAAAGACGGTCTCTGCCAAATACGCCATGCGCTTCTTTGCAACCGTTGGTGGTTCTGCCAGTGAGACCAACATCGAAGCCAAAGTCCTCGCGTCGAGCCCAATTATGGAGGTAAAAGCTGCATAATTTCCTTTGTCCTGCTTGCAGCGATCACTGTGTCTCTCCAGACATCACTAAAACAGCGAGAGCCGTAGGGGCTTGTGAGCCAGACCTGATTTGCAGCCTCGCAGCAATCCTGAGCTGCTCTGAAAATACAGAAATAAGCTGATAGCCTCCATTTAGCCCACCCCCATTGCTCCTCTGTTTGATGGTCTTGAAGCTGAGCCTGTGCATCCCCAGCACGGCTCCAGGAGCTGGGCTTTGATGGGACTCCAGAGTGGAGAGCCTGAGCGGTGCTGCCGTCACCATTAGTATTTTATCATCTTCATCTTCCTCCTCCTTTTGCCACCGCATGGCAGCTCCTAATCTTCTTCTTTAATTGTACAAGCATGAAATAGAAAAGAAAGGAATCAATCTATGTGAGATATTTTAGCGCAGCTTTATTTTTGTTAATTTTCTGTTGCTGTCGGTCATATAGGGGAATAACAAGTCCCATTATGAGGAAATCCCTGCTCTGAAGGAAAGATTTCCTTTTATAATATAAAAGAAAGGGAAAAAGCAGCTTTGTTTCATTGCACTGTGACCAGATGGTGAAAATAAATGTCTGAGTGCCTAAATCCCATTTTCCAAACAGATTTTGGAGTCAGAGTGCCTTCATTTGCAAAATATCCAAGTCAGCATGAAGACAAGATTTGTGGTTTGCCAAAGTCAGGCTTCTGTGACTTTCTTTTAAAGGCAGGAGCTAGCAGTGCCGCTGCAGAGGAGCGTAGCGTTGTCCTGTGCTTAACCTTAGGCTTGCCTTAACCTGCCGGGAGGCTTCCCACCCCAGTGCCTTGTGGCCAAATTGCCTAATGGACACGGAGGTGGTGGCTGATCCAGGATGAAAACCAAGCCCACCCCAGCCTGAGAGGCAGCACGCGTGGTCTAGCATCGTGCTGCCTGGTGCGGGGTGCGAGCTGGAACGGTAAAACAAGCGACGGTGCGGGTGAGCAGCACGAAAAGCCACGCAGGCGTACGGCAGGCAGAGGACACTTGATGATCTGCCGCAGCGTGGGCTTCACGCTGTCTTACTCCTTTCCTCGCCCATCTCCTGTGCCTCTGTGAAATGTAGCTGCAATACCTGGGAACACTTAAAAACATCCAAGGAAAAATTCATAGTGCACACTCTTCTTCTGTACGACCCCATAATTTTATTGCTCTAATTTCCTTGCCTGTGTTCAGTTCTGGATGTAATTTCTAAGTGCTGAGGCCAGGGAGCCTGTCTGTCTTTATTGGAAATTGCTGAGAACGTTGCTCACGCAAAAACCTTAAAAGAGAACTACCTGGTTTGCAAAAAAAACCAAAGTTAAAGTGCGAAGATGGAGTAGATGGATGTGTGTGTACGAAACAGCCCTTAGCAATGAGGTGCGCCATGTTTGATGTACGGGACGTATGTCCCTGGGGTAGGTATCTCTGCTTTACAGACAAGGAATTGAAGATAAGGTGATGATGGTAATTCTGGATTGTAAAATATCCAAGTGTAGTGTTTGCTCTAGCAGTTTGTGAACCTCTTATTTCCCTGGGGAAGGGTGCTGGGCTCTGGGCAGAAATGGAGAGTGTGTGCTCTGCCTCTGCCCTCCTGCTTTTATGTATGGTCTGGGATGCGTGCTGGAGGTTTGGAGGTGGGAATCCGGGGCTTTGGGTCTGGGAGCGCCGTAAGCGATGGGGACGGGTGAGCTGCAGTAAAGGGGTAAATGAACGGGCTTTGGGGGAAGGAGATGCGTTAGCTAGCAGAGAGTTGGTTTGGTGGTGGACGGATGGGGCAGGGAGCACGCAGGGCTTGCTGAGGTGGTCTGCGAGGAGACCCTGGGAAAGGCAGCCAGCCTTCGAGACGTGCACAAGGGCTCTTTCCTGCATGTGCCCATTCCCTTCCATCACTTCTCCTGTGCTTGCTTGAGGCTTATCATCTCAGGACAGGGGAAGGGTAGCAGAAAATAAGGCGACTGTAGCCATGAATGGGAATATTGTCTTTCTCTGGCCCTCTTGCATCACCATGAGTTGCTCCTTTGGCTGCTTGGTGGATTCCCACGTTTGCAGTGCTGCACCCCGACGTTTGCACGTGGGCTGGATTCTCTCCTCTCCCTTCTGCCACTGAGTGTGGCAGCACTACCCGCCTGGGAGGTGACAGGGGAGCATGGAGGGCCTCTGGGCATGTCACCAAATCCATGGACTGAAGCCCGAACATCTGGATATGGATTGCAGCTGGTTCCCTCCCTCGCGCAGGGCTTTGTTGCCCATGTCCCCTCCACGAGAGCTGCTGATGTTGACTGTTGGTGAATGAAGGTGGGGGCATCATATAAGGTAGAACAGGAGTGCTGTGGCTTTAGGGATGTAGGTGGTCTAGTTACTGAAAATGTGGTGTCTGCAGCATTTTTATGGAAGAAAAACACATAGAAACAGAACTGAGTGTTTGTACAGTAAGAGTCCTCCCCAAAGTCATGTTGTTGCTTCTGCATCTGGGAAGGGGTTTTCCTCAAATCCTCCCATGACTATTTATGTAATGCTGATTATGAATTTCAATGTTTAATTTTAATTTTTAATTAAAATTAAATTAAAAATTGTTTAATTTTGTTTTATGCAGGCAATTGGAAATGCTAAAACAACAAGGAATGACAACAGCAGTCGCTTTGGGAAATACATTCAGATCGGCTTTGATAAAAGATACCACATCATTGGTGCCAACATGAGGACGTATCTGTTAGAAAAATCACGAGTTGTATTCCAGGTGAGGAGTTGTGCTTTTTTTTCTCCTCTTCTTTCTTTTGGGCACTGTATTCCGGCAATTTATCCGGATCCAAGTCTGGATCTTTTCTTTGGATTAAAAAAATGGCTTCAAAAGTAGCTTTCCTGGCGGACACAGCTTCCAGACATGTCTTTCAGGCTCAGTCTTTTGCAGTTGTTCTTGATGGTCCCAACCTGGTGACCTCATTCTAGAGGAATATGTACCTGGGAGACTCGTTAGTTGGCCTCTGATTGTTCCCTCCATCTGCCCGAGGCTGGAGCCCTGAGGAGAGACCACTGCTCCTGTCCTGGCTGCTGGGCAGGGATGGAAAGCCTTTCTCTGGGCAGCGGCTGAGATTTTTACTGAACCTCGTAAAAAGCCAAGAAGAATAAATTGCAGGCAACAGTCTTGTTTTGAAAATGGAGGAGAGGCAGGGGAAGGGCTGAGGAGGCTGATGTCTGTGCCGTGGCACATCCCATGGGTTTCTTGTGCAGGGCTCAGGGCAAGCTTTCTTGGTTTGTGCTTGAGATGTAGCTCAGAAGCACCTGCAAAACTTTTGTCCTTATACAAAAAAAAAAAAAATCCAGCTACAAAGATCCTAAAACCAAACAACGTCAGGAAGCCATGAGTGTAGGCCACCTCTTTTAACGTTGCTGTCTGTTTGCGAAGTGATGCTTGCTAGCTAACTTAGCCCAGTTATCCCAGAGAGGGATAAGGTGTTGGAAGGTAATACTAAGTTATTTATTTCCTTTGCAAGATGGGCAATGTACTTTGCTCAGGGCAAGGCTTGGCACCTCCTTTTTCCCAGGTGGCACAAGGTTCCAGTTGTCTTGGTGGCACCGAGGTGGTCTTGATGGTGGGAAGCAGGGGATGGGGTCAAGGTGGCCCGAGGCTCAGTGGGCACTGCTGTAACCTCTTCTTGCCTCTGTTAACTCAGCATTTTCCCCCGTAGGCAGAGGACGAGCGCAACTACCATATCTTCTACCAGCTTTGTGCCTCGGCAAGTCTTCCAGAATTCAAAGACCTTGGACTAAGTAAGTGCTGCTACCTCCCCGCATGCTGGTGGCCACCGCCTGGGTTTGATGGCAACAGGAAAACATTGTGGCGTTAGAAATGCAGGTCATCGATGAGGTCGTGTGTGCCTGCTCAGTGGGAGGAGGTAAAGGGAGACGAGCTTGAAGGGCTGCCTCTCCCCAGTGGTGAACGGGTTTGCTCATGCCATCTCCAGGCACGTGGTACCTTGGATGAGACACCAGCCCTTGTCACCTCTGCTGTGCAGCAGCTCGCTGCATAAAGTGCACGAAGTTTGTGTTGCGCTGGTCGGTGCTGTTAGGCTCCTGCAAGCGCTGCTGGTGGGTAGGAGCTGTTGCTGGAGGTTAGCCATGGTGGAAGAAGCCTGTGTAAGTTGTAGATACTGCATGCAGAAGCACAGTGAACCGCATGCCATGGTAGATGCCAGCTGATGCAGGGAGATCAGGTGTTAATATTGCACGAAACTTGCATGAAGATCTGTCTTTTAAATGAAGTGTGAGGATGGGTTGATCTGTCCAGAGTCTTGGCAGGAGCAGTTGTGTCCTTTGAATCCGTTGTATTTTTTCAGTGGTTAACTCCTGGGATGTATCCCAAGTTGGGTTTTTTCGCAGGATTTGCAGCAAAACCTCTGTAAGACACCTGGATAAGAGGTTTTTCACTTGCAGCAGAGGGTGCAGAGATGTGGTGTAATTAATTTTTGATCTTGAATATTTGCCGTTGCTTAAAAAGAGAAGTGAGGCTTAAAACATGCTTTTAAGTATTTAAAATGGTGAGGAAGGCAGGTTGTGATCCCAACATAGAGCATCTTGCCACTGCAGAGTCTCGCAGAGGTTTCCATCGTGGCTACAGAGAAGTGGTAGATTGAGAGAGGCTTTCGGTTTCTGGGTAATTCTGGGCTTGCGTTAGCGACTTATTGGGTCACCGTAGGCATGTTGGCTGCACTTACTGAGTGCTGGTGCTGAAATGGAAGCACTCCTGTTCTTGTCCTGGTGTCACCGGTAAGCCTCAGTACTTTACCTGACTGTAGTCCATACTCTGCCCAGTGACACCAAACCAGACAACCACATCCATGAATTTTCTGAGGCATAAGATAACTTCTGGGACTGTCTAGGGGTAACCTTGATGTCTGTCCCAGGACACCTGCGTGGGAGGTGAAGGTTTTGCGTGATTCACTGTGCGCCAGCGGTAGCGTGAAAGGTAGGTCAAGGCTTGTGATGGACCTGGGGCTCCTTTTGGTCTCTAAGGGTCCCAAACGATGTCCCTCTGACAGTGGCTTCCCAGCTACCATCAAAGAGCCAGTGTTTGGTCCCGTTGCACGCTCACACGACTCCAGAGCGCATCTCTTCGAGCACTTTCAAGAGTTTCTGCCATTGGGTTATGGGCTTCGTTTTTGCAAAGATACCCTGAGTAATGATGTCTGCTGGCATCTTAAAATGCAGAAATAAATTACTTCAACCCAGTCTGGGAGATGAGTTGACATGGGAGAGCTCCAGCTGTGAAACCGCCTTTCTCTTCTTGAGAATGTGTGGATCAGAGGAAATCTCAGTCTTTTTCAACACGGCTCTCTAAAAGCATCATCTGTATTTGTGGTGACTGGTAATAGCGAAGGCTGAGAGCTCCCGGCTCTCCTGCTGCATCATCCAGGACATCTTTATGCTGCTGTGACTGTGCTGCTCGACTTCAGTGTCTCAAGGGAGAATGTGTAATGGCAACAGCTGGCGGCGTAGGAGGCGGTGGGTGCCAGGGCCGTTAGCCCACAAGGCGTTTCACTGGAGGGGAAGACTTCTTGGGTCGTTTCTAATCAAAATTTAATGTTTTGGTGGTGTTTTCTGTAGTGCTTGTGCGGTTGCTGTATCAGAGGATGCAGCCTGCTGCTTGTGCATTCGGGTGAAATGCAACAATGGAAAAAGAAGTGATTCTCTCCCAAATTAAAGATGTGTGTCTTGGGTGTTTCCTGCACTGACACCTTGCGATAGCTTAAAAATACCTCCCCAAAAGGTTTTGCTAGCTGGCAGATGCGACGCTGCTCACGTGCTCGGTGGGGATGGCTTCTGGGGGACAGGGACGTGGGCGCCATGGGCTGCTTTTGTTGGGGTGATCCAGGCTCTGCCTTGACCTGTTGAGTTACTAGCGCTGGGCAGTTTTCTGTGAGTGCAGATGTCCACAATTCGCTTATTTTTCATTCTTTCGAGGGATTTTGTCGTTACCGACTTTGCATCAGATTTACTAGCCTGCATCTCAAGATGACTAATCAAAACTCGAAGTTATTTCCTCATGTGAGCTGTACCTTATCTTACCTGTCAACCTTGTCTTCCCAAGGCTTATACAAAACAAGGGGTATCTTGATGTGAAAACCCACCTTTTATTAGACAGAGAGGAGGATGTGTATTTTTCCGTATTAAAAGTAGGAGCTGTTGCTTCCCCTTTGGGTCTTGCGCATACAAAGAATTGCTCTTACTCTCTTTTATATTGCAAAATGCTGGAAAACAAAGAGAGTCTCTAAACTTAATGTGAGCCCAGCAGAGCAAACTAATAAGTGTTGGCTCTTCAGCCGGAGCGATCCTAAAGGCTTGATTTTAAACTAGAAGGTAAATATTTGACTTAAAATGCAGGAGTCGGTGTGCAATGCAGTGCCTTTTGAAGTGTAGTGTCTAACTTAATGATGCATGGGCAACGGTGCAAAGCAGGAATAGGTTTTATTTGTTTGCAGCGAATCAAAGGGTTTCTGTGGTTATTAAAATCATTGCACACGTATTGAAATATAAATATTGGAGTTGGTTATACCAGAGACGACTTGAGGCAGAAAAAGATCTCAATGTGGATGGTTAAAATTGGAGGCTGATGTCCTGGTCCCATCAACCACTGCCAGCTCTGGATGCATCTTGCAGGGTAACATGCAGCAACATCAAGCTGTTAATGTGATGTGCTCCGTCCCGGGCTGGGTGAGCTCCCGTTGCGCTGGGGGGACCGGGATGGACGTCGGCGCTCTGACCCCAATCACCATTTTCTGCTCCTTGTTCCCGATGCTCCGGCAATGAGCAGAGTTACTGAAACCTCCGGGTCCCGGGGTTTTGTATGCCAAAAAGAATTAGATGGTTTTTCTTACAGCCTGAAAGTACAGCTAATGCAAAAGCCTGCAGGAGGGCTGGGAAGGGCTGGGGACCTTCTGGTGGCAATGTGAGTCAAAAAAAGTGTGGATTGCAGTGATTTTAAAGGTTACCAGCAGGCTGATGTGGAACGCACAGTAGGCTGTTTTTCTCATTATTTTCATGATACTTGGGAAGTATGTTTGTGCGTGTTAACGATCTTTCTGAGCTTTTCTTGGCGAGTCCCTCCCACACGGTTTGAAACAAGTTGAAGCCGGTGCTGAGAACTGATTCTGGGTGGGATGGGGAGGCTGTCCACCTCCTGGGCTCCCCCCAGCCCTCCCCGCAGCTAAGCCTGCTCCCGCACTGCCAGGACTCAGCCTGGGGCACATATCTTAATGGTTTTGATGTTGAATAAGGCTTGTTTTAAGGAAGGGCGATTGCATGTGAAGCTTTTTAAAGTGGGTATAAATCCGGCGATCTCTTCTTGTACCCGCATTTGAAATGCGTCTCGGTCTCCATAGGATTTAGCTTTGCGTTGTCCTGAAATAACTTTGCTAAAGCACGGATGCTTAAATGGTGTAATGCTGGCACTGCGAGCGTTCCTCCATTCCCTTTGCTCCCTGGGTTTAAGGCGTTATGTGGGAAAGGTGTTAAAATGTCTGAATCGGTCGTATGCATATGTAAAACAGGATAAAAAAATTGAAAGTAGTAACCTCAGTGTTTGAAGTCAGATGAACCTGTGCGATAGAGCAGTTATTTGAATCCCAAATATAGCACAGCTCTGGCCTGGTTGAACTGGCTTTGCATGGGGAAGGGGTTTCATCACTGCAAGAAGTAGTTACAGTCACTTATCAAGGTTATACTTCATCCATTTCTAAGTAAACCATAGTTTAAAGGAGGTGGGTACCCTTTGGGGATGGGCAGGGTGGGGGACAGGGAGCATCCCAGTGCCTGCTCCAGAAAGCTACTGCTTGCTGATGCAATTCTTCTGTTTCTTCTCTCCTAGCATGTGCCGAAGACTTTTTCTACACTTCTCAGGGAGGTGACACGTCTATCGATGGCGTGGACGATGCTGATGACTTTGAGAAAACCAGGCACGCCTTCACCCTGCTTGGTAAGGGGTTGCTCTGCTCGGAGTCTTCCCAGCAGAAGTCTCTTGCAAATGTTTTTCAGTATTTTGCCTGAATTATATGGCTCTCCTGTAACACTAAGAAGTATAAATCCATCTTCCTATTGCCCTGGCTGGCTTTACCTCGTTCTTTAGTATGAGCTGCAGAAGTGTTTCTTACAGCTATCTGCGAAGCGGCGGTGAAATGGAGGAGGACGCTGAATTTAAGAGAAACCAAAATAAACCATTCTGAAGTCAAAGCTGTGCTGCAGCTTCGACTTGCCTTTTTTTTACCCTATTTACAAGCGGGAAAAGAGCTATTACTCTGCAGTTCAATCTGTATTTGGGTTGAGGGTGATGTCACTTCTCGGACCATCACAGTATTGTACCGAGTAGCTGATTCCTGGGAATAATGAGCTGAGTACGTCCCTGCTGTGCAGAGTCCACATTTGCATGGCTGGCTGCAAAATCTACTGCTGCAACAACCACCCGTGCACGCTGCAGTTTCACAGTGCCATAGCCTGCCTGCAGCAGTGACTGTTTGAAAGGAAAAACAATTTTTGCAGGGGAAAACTTTCCCAGCGTTTATTAATATTTATCTGAAGCCAAGTTTTTAAATCCCAGTAAGTCTCGGCGCCTCTCCGTTGCATTTCATATGTTGGGAGAGGAGCGCGTGATGCAGTTGGCAGCCAGCTGTGAAATCCCCCCGAGCGGCTGTATCGCGGCTGTATCGCAGCCACTGCGCTGTGCCGGCAGCGAGCGTGGGGACTCATTTCAAGTGTTATAACTGCGAATGTTTCCCCCAAATTTGTTCTCTTTGTGTTTTAGATGGGCCCAATCTCTTTTTCTTTGGGGTGACAGTGGGGTCTTGTCTTTACCTTCCTCTTGTCCGGCTTGTGTGACTTCTGTTAACTACTCAAAAAAAAAAAAAAAAAAAAAAAAAAAAAAAAAGACTCCACCGGTTGCTCCAAACTTGCCCAGGGGACTGTACTCCCCAGGGAACTCTCTCCCCATCCCCTTGCCATGTGTAGTCTCTCTTTGGTCCCCTACTCTGCCTCCCCAAGCAGACACCCTGTCTCCTTACTGGTCCCTATGAAGCACTGTGTGAGCATCTTCCTCCGCTGCCAGTTTGATGATGTTTTCCTGCTCTTCACATGCTTCCTCTGGCTCTGCCTTTCCTCCTTTTCTTTCAGTGTTTCCCAGCTCTGTCTGCTTCTGTTCCAGGCCTGGTGAAATTGCTACTACACTTTCTAGTCTTGCCTTTTTATGTGTAACAAGGAGAAGTCAGATTTATCTGCAAATCCCCACCCTAGCCAGGCTTAACTCCAATTAAGAGTGCCAAGTAATAGCAGGGCATTGCTCCTTCTAGTAACCTTGAAACATTTCTCACTGTGCTGATAACAGAAAAGTCCCAAGAGAGAGAAAGGGAAGCTTTAGATAATTCAAAAACCAGCAGGTGATGTCTCAGACCTTGGGTGGATAATTAGGACACCAGCACTGAACACAAAAGGGCCACAGAAAAACCCAGTTGTGATGTAAAAATGCAAGATATGGCAAGAAAGCTGCGTGCAGGCTGCTGCTGAGCAAAGTTCCTGCTGGGAATGCCTGCAAAAGCCTGCCAGAAAAATACATAAAGCAATAACATCTTACACCCCCAGTGAAGACCCACAACACGCAGCTCCTGTTGAGACACTGGGGAATGTAAGAGAGAGCTTCAAGTCTCCTCCCTGGTGACTTGCTCTAGCACCGGTCTGGAGGCATTGTGCATCACGTGCACCGCTTTAATTTTCTCTTCTGTTTGTGGGACACTGGCAATAAGTTGTAATTTCTGTGGTTCAGTTGTCAGTGAGATCTCACAGTTAGATACGATCGCAGAGAAGCAACTCCTTGTTCTATAAAAGCTGCAGAGCCCCTATAGCTCTGATCCCGTCTGATCATTATGGAGTAACATCCTTGGTTTTGTGCACGTTCACAAGAGCATTAAACCCATCTTTGACAAAATTGCTTTGATGCAATCGTTAGGGGTAAAGAAATAACATGAGGAGCTCCTCTCGCTGTCTCAGCTGTCGTTTTTGAGCGATGACTTTACTCAGAGTTTACGGTGAGTTTATTGGGAGAGGTCCGATAACTCTGAACACCAACAGCCTGGGAAGGAAATCAAACGCCGCAAGTGTTCGCAGATGAACTGAAAATTGCAGTTTGTTTTCTGTTGTGAAAATCGGCTATCAATTGTTCCCGTAGGAGTGAAGGAGTCGCATCAGATGACCATTTTTAGGATAATTGCTGCCATTCTGCACCTAGGGAACTTGGAAATCCAAGCGGAACGAGACGGCGATGCCTGTAGCGTATCGGTAGGTCACCAGCAAGAGTGGGGCGCGTGGGGAGCTTTGTATGCTCATAAATTGGGCCGCGTTGGATGTGTTGAGCTTCGCAGCAGTATCCCTTGGTAGAAAGCCCTTTTCCTCCTGGTTTTCTTTGCTTTTCTTGAAAACACATCATAATTTCCTGGTTGCTTTGTTTTTCCTGGAAGATAGTGCGTTATTTCTCCTCTCTAGCCAGCCCATAAGGGAGATGATTCAAAGGTCGCTTGAGTCCCAACCCATCTTTAGCTCTTCCTGCTTTCGTAGAAGACTTGGTGCACAGAGCGTTGGGGGAACGGTGACTCCCTCCAGCAGAAGGTGTGATGCTCTACAACCGCTTTACTACAGGGAAAGCCATGAGGCTGTTGCTTGTAATGTGGCCGTCCGGTATTCGAAGGAGCGCTGCACAGTTAACTAGCAAGAATAAATAAGACTAAAGATGCCTTAGTGGTGGTTTTCCGGTTTCTGTGTTTGTTTAGGGGGAGAAAAAAAGTGATTATATGGAAAATACTGTCCTGTCAATTGTCATTGCATCCCAGACTGGGTCGTTTGTTCCTAAATAAAGTATTAAAATGGGTTCTGCACACACTTTTAGTGGTACCCTTGAGGTGATGTGGTGTGCAATTAGCTGGATGCTGGGGGTAATTTGCTTGATATTTGGCAACACGGATATGTAAAAGTGGTCTGCTCCTGACAATGTTGAGTTCTGTAATGGAGTTCATGTTGTTTAATTACCTCCAGATGTAATTGCATGGTATTAAATCAATCCTGTTATGACTTTGACTCCATGGTCAAAAAGGTATCAGAGCAAAAAAGCATCCTAGAGGTCTTTTAAAATGCATTTTTCTCTCCATCCCCAAACCCATCCAGCTTCTATACAAGCATGTATCTAACTGGAAACAATTTACTTCCTTTAATTATGTATTATTACACTGAGGAATAGGAAATCGATTTCTCATTGTCCAAAAGGTAGTGCCCGCTATCTTAGCATAATAGAGACTCAGAACTGCCTTGTCTTAGCTTGAGGGGGAAAAAATACAATGCACTAGAGAAAATGAAGTTCACGTTTCATTTTATTGATTATGCAAAACACAGCCCCTTCTGGTAATGCGTATTTTGCAACTTTGTTACTCAAAATGGGGTTAGTTGGTAAAAGGCATGGTGTAGTGGCATACCCTAAGCTTTAACTTGAGGTTTAATCAAGGTTGCTCTGAAGGAGCGTGTAGCTGCAGTTCAAGGAGGAGTAAAGTGGAGAGTGCCCTTTCCTGTTGGCAATCACCGTGGAAATCTGCTCTTTAGGAGGTTCGAGACCTTAAGGGTAGCCAGAGCAGAGGAAGGCCATAGGGTGTACCGCCATTCAGAGCTCCATGTGAGCCGTTTCACCCGTGTCCACAAAGACTGGCACCACTGGATGAGCACTCATCACTCCTCTGTTTCTATCAACCACAGAGATACGCAGTATTTCCCTAGATAGGCATGAAACGCTGCTAACTTCTTGCACTGATCTTGGAAACCAGTCTTGAAACTCCAGTTTTGGAGTGTCACCACCTGCTGATGTTGCTTCTTGTTACCCCCAGAGCGAGGATAAGCACTTGGACAACTTCTGCGGCTTGCTGGGCGTGGAGCACAGCCAGATGCAGCACTGGCTTTGCCATCGCAAGCTCGTCACCATGACAGAGACCTACGTGAAGAACATGTCCGTGCAACAAGTGGTGAACGCCAGGAACGCCCTGGCCAAGCACATCTACGCCCAGCTCTTCAACTGGATTGTGCAGCACATCAACAAGGCCCTGCACACCACCGTCAAGCAGCACTCCTTCATTGGCGTGCTCGACATCTACGGGTAGGCGTGCTTTCTGCTTCTAAGGCTGCTAAATTAGTGCTTTTTAATTTGTCTCGCCCTTCTGGCCATGCACACTTGACCTTGGCTTGTGGCAGGGCTTGGGAATAATAGAAAGGGATGCAAAAAAGCGCAGTCGTGGTGGGTGGTTTGCAGTTTTGAGCCTCCTTTAGATTTTGCAGCCCTGACCCCGAAACAGTGCGTGGAGATCTGCTTGAGCACTGGCTTTTGGGCTTTACCTCTCACACTGTTCCCATTCGGGATTTCTGTCCTGCACGCTGTTTAAAGCATCGAGCTTAAAGATGAGCTAGGGGTAAAGGTGCAGATGTGGAGACCAAAGACTGCGTTGGCTCTGCCTGGGGTTGCTGTGGGGTTTGAGGAAACTACTTTGCCTCTTCAGCTGTGAAACCGCTGCTGCAGGGCCCTTGTGCAGCGAGAGCTTTCGGAGGACTTTGGGAACCTGTGGCGGGGGGGGTAAGGTGCAAAAAGCTCTGGCATAACCGAGGGTGAGGCTTGCAGCCTGCAACCTCAGGGGCAACAAGCTGCTTTAAATTCGGACTGGGTACCAGTTACCGTCTGGTCTGTCATCCTGGCACTTGAGCGCTGGTAGAAGAGGGATGCGAGAGTTGTATGTGAAGAGTTCATTTTAGCTGAAGTGCTGCAAAGAGGCAGAAGATGGAGGAGAAAGGAGGGGGTTATGTCAGTTGTGGGGTGGAAGAGGAAAGAGGTCTTCTGGGTTTGTTGTTTTCCCCTCCCCTCTTTCAACACCATCCCTTTTCTGTCTCTTTGGGGAGCAAGGAGAAGGGAGAAGTGGGACAGCTCCCTTTAATCTATTAAGGTACTTGGTTGCCTCTGTTTCGGAGGGGATGGTGAGATGGACAAGTTGTAGCTGCTCCAGGAACCACTCCCTGCCCCAGTGCAGTCCCTGTGCTTGCTCAATCCCAAACCTCGTGTAGTGGCAGACTCCTCGTAAGGTCTGTCAGATCTGGGTGAACCTGAAGTTCAGAATGAAATCCTGCCAAAGTGGTTCTGGGTCAGCTGCAGAAAGCTTTTATGGTTATAACACCTACACAGGTACTGGTATTGGATCTTGTGTATGAAACCTCCCGTGGGGTTTCTACAGCTAGTGGTGGTTGGGATGTTGATTTTAACATCCGCTGGACAGCCACGGCAGCAGAAAGCATGCCTGAAGTCGGTGCTGGAGCACTGGCGTAGTCCACTGCCTGCTCATCTCCATGGGCGACCTCTGCCGTATGGCAAGGTTTACACGAACACTTGTACCAAGTGTGCTAAGAGTGCAGTCCTCGTTGGTTTGGGATTTTAATGGGATGATTTGAGATGGTGAGGTTGCTGTCAGAGGTTTGCAAGTGTCTGGGCTCTCCCAGGTGTATAGCACAGGACCTGGAAGATCTTAAATAACCAGATGGGGTCGGCACAGTCTGGTTTGAAGACTGTATGAGATGGAAAAGCTGTTTCCTATCAGTGTCCCTACGAACAGAGATTTCTGCAGGCTGGAATGTGATAAAGAAAGCTTTGAGATGGAGCTTTGTGGGCGATAGTGGGTCGGTGCAGAAAGCTGGACGTCTGAGTTACAAAATCAGACGCAGTCTTTCAGAAATCTGAATAAAAGGAGACTTGAGGATAACGCTCATGAAAGATTAAGCTGGGCTTGAAAACCTGTTAGCGTGGAAGAAAAATCTCCCTTAGCTGCAGGTCTCCTGTGCGTCACGTCCGGCGCGTGGGCCAGCTGATGCTTTTACAGCGCTGGTGTCACCGCAGAGTCCAGCAGGTTTTTTTCCACGGGGACCTGGAGGTCCTATCGAAAGAGGCAGGTTTGCAGGGGACGAGTGTCCGCACTCTGGGCTGTAACACTTGTGTGTGAGTCCAGTCTCCTAAAGAGGTCGTAAATCCCTTTCGGAAGGGGGTATTGCTGTCTAAATGCTGAGTAATTAACAATGCAGGGACTTCGGGTGCTGGCAGCCTGAGTCTTCGCAGTCCTTGAAAGCGGTTTGGTTCCCTAAACTCACGTTATTTGGGAGTTTTAACGCATTCTGCCGAATACTGGAAATTTTTTTTTTCCCCCCCAATGTCTGTTGTTTTTCATTTTCCTCTGGGAGAGGGATTAAGCTCGAAAGGCAGAGAGCCTGCATGCAGCCTCCACCGCATGTCCCTGACATCCCGAGAGCACCGCTGTCCCGGTGCTCCTCGGGGAGGACTGTGCCCATGGGTGGGATTTCTAGGGATGGGTTCCAAGCCGAGGGTGCAGAGACCGTGGGGTTTCTGTCCTAATCCTCTAGTGCTCAACTCCGCATCCTTAATTCTCTGTTAGTACTGGGGTGAGAGGGTGCAGCATTAAAAACCTTTATGTATTTATTGAAAGCGCGTCATTTGCTATAGTAGCAATACCACAGTCCATCTGAAGAGTGGATTCATGTGTCATTCCCGGACTTGGCTTGTGTTCCCTCTGTTTGCCATGTGAAGTGTGAACACCCAGGCGGCCAGCTGTATGCTGGACTTATTTATGAACTTTAAATATTTTAGTATAAACTCCGGTGCTGCAGTGGATTTAGGAGATACCAGTCATGCAGCAGAATAGGGAACAGGAGAAAAACCAAAATGCAGCATTTGCCCCCCAATGTCCATCTGTGAGAGCTGTCCCCAAGCGGGGATGTGCCTTCCTGGGAGCCGTGGTGATGGGTTGGAGTGGTGAATACGCTTATTTTTTGCACTAGAATGAATAGAAACCGAATGGCCATTGGTTTGCTTTTCCCATTAGGATGTCGTCTTAGTGCAGTCACTTTGTGCGGGCAGGACCTCCTGGCAAGGACACACGTGAAGCTGGCGACCAAACTGCTCCGTCAATTAGCAAATTGTGCTGGCAGAGTCCCTTGATTAGCAGCTTCATGAAATCTCCCTTGGAGTTGATGTTGTACAGCTGCTCTGCCCCCAGACAGCACTCGCTGAGAGGTTCATAAATCACATCTGGTGTCTCTGAAGCAGAAGAAGAGTTTCCACTCTGATATCTTTCCCTCTTATACCCACACTCTCGTCGCGTTTATCCATCTAGCTTGCCGTGCATCTCCATCTCCGTTTTAATTAAAATCTTTTCTTGCCCTGCTGCTCTGATTGTGAACCTGCAGGGGTTGGTATTTCCAAGGAGACCCGTTAGTTGCAAGAGCTGAAGGTGTTGATCTGCTTGGCACAATGGCTGTGGAACTAAGATCAAGCACAGTGGGAGCTCTTCAAGGACATGTTCGTTGCTGAGGCTCTGGCCGCATGTTTATATTAAACATTCGTTGGTCCCAGACACCAGATTTTTGCATTAAAGATTGTAAAGCTCGGTTCCTGGGATGAGGAGGGCTTGAACATCCTCTGCTTGACACGGGCTGCATCAGCTCCAGGAGCAATGCCAGCCCCGGGGCAGGTGGAAGGAGAGTGTGCCCTGGGTTTCCTTGAGGGCTGCTGGGAAGATAAAAGCACAGAAGTGGTTCCTTTCTCCCATTCCCCCTTTTCCTTTTCCATTGCCTTTCCCCAAGGGCTCAGGCATTTTGTATGGTAAGGGTGTTAACACCTGGAAATACCTGGGGAGTTACTGTATCACATGGATAACAGCCAGGTAGTCTTCAGAAAGTACTAGAAATACTGATTCGGGGCGGGGGGGGGGAAAGGGCTTCATTTGTTTAGTGCTTTAAGACTGTTCTGCCAGCTCCTACAGCACCTATTACCAGAGCAATTATTTTGCTGGGCGTTTATCATTATGGCAGCTTATTCATTAAGCACAGGGAGCTTTGCCACTTCTTCCCTTAGTTTAATCCTTACAGTCATGTGTCAAAGACTTTTTTTTTCCTCCCACCTCCAACTGTGCCTTAAAAATAGAAATATAAATAACATAATTCCCTGGGGTAGCTG
Organism: Balaeniceps rex; assembly: GCA_013401315.1. Classification (NCBI taxonomy): domain Eukaryota; kingdom Metazoa; phylum Chordata; class Aves; order Pelecaniformes; family Balaenicipitidae; genus Balaeniceps; species Balaeniceps rex. The sequence continues at coordinate 205,071 of VYZW01008003.1, read as the reverse complement.
AAAAATGCCTTTTTTTTTTTTTTTTTTTAAGAGTAAGCCCTCTGCCTGTCCCTGGGCATCATGTGCTTCAGCCTCGACCACCCTGGGGGTTCCGATGGCTTTCTGCTGCTTGCCTGTAGTTTGTGTTATTAAAACGGCATATTTTTTCTTTTCTAGTTGTGACTAGGAAGCCAGTTTTGAGCTCGGTTTGGAGTTGGCCAGTGGCCCGCGGAGGGATGGGATAATGTTTCTGCAAAGGGAGCTTTTGCAGCTCTGATGAAGAGGGCGATCACAGAGACCAACACCAAACTCCTTCTAAGGAATGTGTTGGAATTGGAGCTGAAAGCACCATTTCTCCCTCTGCCTCCATGAACTCGCTTGCTCACGTGTAACTAATTTTTGTGCTATCAGGGATGCAATACAGAGGCTATAATTACGAATTTAATACCTTCTTTTTCTGCTCTATTGAATTGCATTAAAAATACCGTGTTGGGTCTTTTAAGACAGCAGCTACTGTTTCTCCATCACCTTTGCAGTGAATATATTTGGACTTAATATTTCATAATATTTTTCCCAGAGAGGCTGTTACATTTCTCGTCGCAGACAGCACTACTGGCTGATGGGCAGGAAGCTACAGTCGTACCGAATATCTCATTTGTGCGTAGCAGAAGAGACCTCTTGAATCCCTTGAGTTGTGGCAAGGAACGATAGACATTTCGGGGAATGAGGAATAAAGTGTAGATCTGGGATAGGAGGAATGCGAAGAGAGGGTTGAATAACTGGTGTTTCCCATCACGCAGATGACACCGTTGCAGAGAAAAGTGGATTTTGAGATGAAGCAATGCTTAACGCTGATTTATTCATTGCTTTGCAGGTTTGAAACTTTTGAAGTGAATAGCTTTGAACAGTTTTGTATCAACTACGCCAACGAAAAGCTCCAGCAGCAATTCAACTCGGTAAGGTCAGCTTGGAAATGTTCCATAAAACTTAGAAGAAAATGTATCAAGGTGGGACTATTGTATGTCTGACTTCTGCTTAATGGCATTTACCTGCAGCCTGGCTGGATCGTATGGCCAGCGGGAATTCCTTGGGATACCGTCCCTCCCGGGCAATGATTGTGCGTTGCAATTGCACTAAATATTCATATCGAATTGAAAATGTTGCTTGGTTGATTGATAAGCTTGATACTGGAAGCAGGTTTGCACATGGTTTAATAAAAAGTTCACTGATGGTTTTGAATAAGTAGAAAGTTTGCCAATTTTTTTTTTTTTTGTATAGTTTCAATCCTAAACCGCAACCTGGCTGGTCTTGTGCCAAGTCCTCATTTCCAGTGCGAGACAAAGCATGGGTGGAAACCTGCCCATTAAGTGTGGCTTAAACCTCTGTAATGAAAACCCTGTATTAAATAGCAGATTTGGACACACTCCCTGTTTTTCACTTGGACATGCCTCACAAAAACCTGAGATTCTTTTATTTTATTAGATACAAGCTCTTACCTGCACTGGAAATGAAACCAGTAAGGGGTCGTCTTCTGCTATTGTTGTAAGCAGGGAAAAAATTACTATTAGTTTCAGGATACGAGGGAAAACTTGTTAAATTTGAGCAGCTAAGTACTGCGGAGTGGTTTGGCACTTTGAAACCGTACCATATGCGTGGACATGAGCATTTGCAGTATATCTAATGCATCAGATCACTGCTGCTAAAAATGAAAAGTAAATTATGGATTGTATTTGCACTATTCATATCTTTCTTAGTATGTCCAACTATCACTTCTGAAGCTTATAAATTCAAACTCTGAGATGACATGTTTGAAGAGATTTTAAAAAGCTATCTTTGAAGAAAAAAGTGCATTTGAAAAATCATTTTTTAATATGCTTAGAGTATCTCAGAAATAGCCAGAGACAATTTATCTGCTTGGGCAGAGGTCTGAGATATATAAGCCATGCAAAGATTTTTTTTTTTTAAAAAAAAAAGAATCTGCAATAGTAATGTTCCCGAGTCAGTTAGATACTGCTGCTGCTATCTCTTCTAGGACGATGGGTGCTCTTTGTGGAGCTCTGCTCACAGATGGGGGCACACGTGCTCAGCCCTGGCTTGGCTCCCAGCTTGTGAACCTGTACTAGTTAAATCAGCAGAGCCCTGAAGGAGAGCGGGATTTTTCTCAGCCCAGGAGAGATATATGTCATTGCCATTTCAATATATGGCTTCCACCTAGATGTAGTGACAGCTTCAGTCATTTCTACTGAAAGTCATTTAAAGCCTTCCCCCCCACCCCCGCTCCATGGTTTCCTAGTGTAAAGCTTTTATTTTCCTTGCCAGAAGCTAGATTGTGTAAGTGGCAGAGCCTGTACGAAGCTGTACGTGAGGGCACCTAAAGCTTCTAGGGCTTCTGGATGTGCTGAGGGAATACTCTACTCCAGTGGGGACAAGTGGGTGAACGGGGAAGGGGCTGGCGCCGTGCTGGCTGGGGTCATGGTCAGTAACTCTGCTGGTTTTCCACTCTCAGCACGTCTTTAAGCTGGAACAAGAAGAGTACATGAAGGAGGGAATCCCTTGGACTCTCATAGACTTCTACGATAACCAGCCCTGCATAGACCTTATAGAGGCGAAACTTGGTATCTTGGACCTACTGGATGAAGAGTGCAAGGTAAAGAGGGCCACCCACCTTTTCGCTGGCATTTTTATTTTTATAAAAGGTTAAAGAGTGGGCTTTAACCTGTGGTAGCTTGCAAGAGGGTAACATCTCCTTTCATGTGCATTGCTGGGGTGCTCGTGGCTGGGGTAGGCTGTTGGCATTTGCTTTGCTTTAGGACCATTCAGAACCTCCTTGGCAGATGTTTGCTACCAATCTGGGTACCTGGTCTCACCATGCATTGCCAGAGCTCATGTTTCTGGCCTGGCTGTGTGTAGGGATAGCCATTGCTTGTGACTTCTGATTCCTTCAGTGTTATCCAGGAGCTGGAGTTCCTCCCTGTCTCAAGCCTTGTTTTGTCCCAAGGGAAACCTGAGTCCTCTTGCGATAGCTATTTGGGGTAAAGTCGACTGCATTTAGTGTACAGACTTCAGATGCTGGAATTTGTCCTTCAGTGGCACTTGGCATATAGAAAAAAGCATGTCTGGGAGGGTCTCCTGTTTGCTTAACCTCGCGGCGTCCAGGGACATCGGCCACGTACTGAGGATTTGCTGAAGTTGATGCCAAGCTCTGGCTGACTTCAGGCAGGCCTGGATTTCACACAAATTTTCCAGAAGACCAAAATTGCATGTCCCTTCTGCTCCTTTGAGATAGAGAAGCAGGAGCCAGGGATGACAAGTAGAAGTGTCTTCAGTTGTGTAGGCTTCTTGTGTAGCCATTCCTTCAGCATTCATCTCTTGGGGTTTGGAATTGTGTCTTCCCTCAGCTTTCCTGAGTTTTGGGTTTGTGGTTGGTTGGGTTGGGTTGGTTTTTTGTTTTTTTTTTAAACCAAGCTTGTAATGTTGTGAGAGTAGTTTGCTATCTTTTATCATCTGTCTCTCATAACAGCCTAAATTAAATCTTGCTTAGAAGTTGAGTAGAAATGCCAGAATGGCAACGCTTCGTGAGAATCCATAAGATGGGTTGAGCTCCTTGTTCGCTCCTTGTTCAGCCATGAAGTATCAAATATGTGTATGAACGAGAAATGTAAGACGGGAGATTTTCTTGGGAAGTTGGGATGCCTGTTTTGAAGGTCTTTGTCGTGAAGAGTAGGTGGAAAGTCCACAGAGTCTTTAGGTATGGTCATCTCAACAGGAGAGCTCAGAGAGCTGCTGCAATAAAAAGGGCTCCTACACTGGGCAGAGCAGCTCGTGTCCCTTCCAGTTCTGGTGTCTGCACAGCAATGATGATAAGGAAATGCTGGAGAGAGTGTGGCCAGATCAGGGCTGTAAAACATTGTGATACTGAGGAGAAAGAAACTTGAGCGCTGCGCATGAGTGGTTGTAAGTGATAGTCGGTGGGAGGGGTTTCAGACCCTTTGACACAAAAAATCCCTAGCGTGCAATAGCTAGAAGTTGAAGGTAGACAGATTCAACCATGAAAGAAGCCTTTTTTTAATGCTGAGAACAGCCTGGTGGAAGGGGGTGGTGACTGCCTTCCTGCTGGATGTGGCTGCCTTGTGGAGCCTCAGACTGGTTTTGCTACGGTGTGATCAGCAAGTTGTCTTTGGGAAGAGTTTCCATCAAGACTTGGATATATTCCGTGCCAGGAAGTGTCTTACTGATTGTGGAATGGCTTTGAGGGTTTCTGAACGAGGGCAGGGAAGGGTGAGGCAACGGGCGGTGGGAGAGCTGAAGCAGGGAAGGGAAGGGCCCCCTCACCAGGATAGCCAAGGTGAGGAGAAGGACACAACGAACTCTTGTGGGCTTGTGCCCTTCCAGGCATGACGAGGCTGTCCCAACCTGCGCGTCCCACGAGCTCAGCCCTCATCTGGGGTACAGACGCTCCAGCTATCTCTTTGTGATGAGCCGGAGTGGGGGCTTTGCCCTTTTCAAATCCAGTCTTGGGAAGACTCCTTAAAAATAAGAACAAATTAAACTTAATTTGATGTTCTTAAAATAGCATCTTAGCCAGTGCTGACTCAGAAGGAGGTCAGATTATTTGCTTGATATTCAGCACCATTTCATTTGGTCTCTGCGCTATTAAGCCTGTTAAATTCTTCAGGCTCGAACCGACTCATGGGTGTTTTGAAGACCATAAAGAAAGTTTCCCTCTTGCCGTATTGGCTGATAACGCCCTTCGCTCCTCTCTGAAGCACCTGGCACTGATTGCTGCTGGTGACATTGCATGAGACGGAGCCATTCCTATGGAACAGCAGGAATATGGCCAACTTTGCTGTAGATCTGCCTAGTACTGCTTTTTTCATCCATGCTTTTTTGGACCAAAAAAAATGAAACACCAGATCTATTCCCCCCCACATCAAATGCCAATTGTCTGGGTATTTACCTGTCAGTGGGGAATGCTGTCATTAGTCACAGGCCCTTATTATGGGCCCCCTAATTGGCTCTTTTATAATAACCTGTGAGCGTTCTCCAGCTTTATGAAAATTTCAGCAAAGCCTGTCAACTGAAAGCACTGGTTTATGGATGAAAACCTTCACCCCCGCATCACTGGCAGCAGCATTTAACCCCTCGAGGAGAGCCGGCCATGGTGGGCGTGGGACCACAATAGGGTAATTGCAAGTCATCTCGTTAGCATGTACAACGCTGGATAAATATACTCTGGGACTTGAAATGGCGTCGAGGGGGTCCTGGCAACATAATGAAACATTAGCACAAATGTGGAGTTTGTCGCTAACGTTCTCGCTTCACAGAATGGATTTTTTTTTTCTAATCTTTAATGTGAGGTTGGGGAGGGGGTGGTTGGGTACGTGCTGAAGCACTTCAGCTAACGAAGAGCATAGACCTTCGGTGCATAATGAGAGTCTTGTTACTATTTAGAGAAGAAGGGGACCAGATGGGGTTGAAATGGGAATCAGCAATGAAAGAGGGCTCTCGAATTGAGATTGGACTTCTATGGGCTAAACCTGTCTCATGAAAGCAAACGATAAAACCCCTAGCTCTGAAAAGAGGGCTTTAGGATATGTTTGGTTTTGGGGGTTTTTAAAGAGCTTTGAGGTCTTAGGAGTTGGAAGCTGTCGTAGAATTATTAAGGTTGGAGGGGGATCCTGGAGGTCATTTGGTCCAACCTCCAGTCACATCCCTGGTCTGCCCAGCAAGTCTTGTGATCTCCACAGGACTGTGACCTTATGTCCTCTGCTAAGTGACCTTGGAGTCCTCAAAGAGCCTTTTCCCCCTTTCCTGCACTGGAGCGTCACCTGCCTGGATCTGGAGCTTTTAGGACCTCTTTATTTTGCTTTGGTCTAAACAGATGCCAGGGGAACACCAAGAGTTCATGTCCCATGCATAGAAATGGCCTTGGCCAGAAACCAAGGCCACTGTGACAGGCGCAACGTTGAAGTGCTGTAGCACAAACTGATGCGCCTGAAGAGGAGGGAAAGGGGAGAAGGGCATGCAGGAGAACCTCCCTGCTGGTGAGCTGTGGAATGTGGAGGGAGTCACCATAAGGCCAACAGTGGTGATGGGAAATAACCTGGGATAAGAGCAGAGCCCTTGAGGAGAGGAAGGAGACCAGTGTAGAGCCCATCAGAAGAGACAGGCATTAAGGGAGGGAGGCTGTCTTCTGAAAATCCAGTCGTGGGAAGTTGGGAGGGTGTGTGGAAGACTTGCTTGGATGTCTGGGGTGGCTTTAGGGTATGGTTGGCCTTGTAGAGGGAATGACTTTGGCAGAGGGGACAGCAGATTTCCTAGGAAGACTTTGAAGGCTTTGCGGTTGGAGGGAACACATGAAGAGCAACTTCACTGCTCTGGAGAAGAGCCAGGTGGGGCTGGTTTTTCAAGAGACTTAAATTCTCCTCAGAGGAAATTGAAAATCCTCTAAGAAATGCAGTCATGTCTCTATCAAAGCTGGATGAGGTGTCCTGATTTTCAGGCTGAAACTGCTTGCTCTGTGTGAGTGCTGCATGTCTTCCATACGCTTCCCAAATGTCACTCGGGAGTACAGTCTGAAGTGGCTGTGGATATCCAGGTTTCTCCGTAAGGTGTCCTGCTGCCTGGCTGCTTTCTTGCTTTTGCCTGTGCTGTTGGGATGGGAGTGGGAATGGAAAAATTAATGACAAAAAAATTTTCCGGTAGCATAAAGTGTATCTAAAAGGGTTTGATCAAGAACGGGCTGGTTGGAAGGGTTGATGTGTCAATCATGGCATTGTTGTCCAAGATAAATCTAATAAATTATGGATCTTAGAGAAATTCTTTCTGCTGAGGAGCGGTGTGACCCTGATGCTGCCAAAGGGGGGTGTCTCTAACCAAATCCACGAGCTCCCTCATGTTCTCAAAGTGTCTCGCGGATCCGTGTTGTGTTTTATGGCACGTTGCCATCGTGTTACGCTGTTAATGTGCCAAATGCATTTTCTAATGCTGTTCAAAAGATGCTCTTTAACCTTTCCTGTGTCCTTCTCTCAAGTGCTGGAAACACTGAAGTCTGCTTCTAGCAGACTGGTTTTCAATCCCACTTGTCTCTGTGAACTTGGGTATCTGAGCAAATGTGTTTTCCTTGTCTGGATTTGTTAGTTTTTTTGAACATCAGAAATCAGCCCGTTGCCTTCCTATGCCGCGCGGTCCTGTCCGGGGGGTTTTCTGCTGCATGAGCAGATACACGGAGGTTGGACCTCTGGGTTTTCCTTCTAGGCGGACCACCTAATCCAACGGCAGAACAACCTCGCCTACATCCTGCTGTCAGCTTTTATGACTTTAAAGTCAGGCACATCACTCGTAGTGGAACGTGTCTTTGGAGCGTGGAGGAAGCCTGGGCTCTTTCCAGGCTTTAACATGTGATGAGGAGAAAAGAAATAAAAATTTAAACAGCTCCTACTGTGTTTTCAGAGGGTTGACTTTTAGATCATTAGGTTTGAATGGATCTTTACTGCTTATCCAGTTAATTGTCCTTCTGTTGGAGGTGATGGTGGAGGGGAATCTCACCCTTTAGTCCAAACAGCTCCAAACATCTCCTCGGCTCTCTGGTGGTCATGGTGGGTTGTTGACCCTGGGACGCTTCTGATACAAAAGCGGTGGACTCGAGCCTAGGGGCTGACCCTGGCTGCGCTGGGTAGGTTTGATTTTGGTTGCAGTAGCTCCTGGCAGCTCAGAGGACAGTGGATGGAGATGGGAGGTGACCCTGGCCGGGATTATGCTGCCCGGCCGATTTTATGCAGAATGATGGGCAGAGGAGGGACAGGGAGGACAGATGAGCAGAAGCAGTGACCTTGTGAAATTACTGGTCTAAGGTTTTTCCTGTTTAGGAATTTCCATACAGTACTTGCAAGGCAGTTGCCTTTCCTCTTCCCCATCCCCTAAAAAAGTCTTGCGCTGATGAGATAGTCTCTAAATAACTTTCTCCCTGGCTCTAAAGGCCTTAAACCATCAAGCTGATACAAAAAGCTGTTATAATAGTACAGATAATGGCCCTGTTAGTTTTTATCTCCAGGAGTTGGTCCCTATCAGGTGCTTCTCAGACAGCTAAAAATACCCAGGCTGCACAACGATGAACAGGGAGCGGTGCGGGTATGGCGAAACCCTCTTTCTGGGAGGCAGGAGCGACGCCTTTGAAGTTCAACTCTGAGATAAGCAGGTTTTTCAGCAGAGTGGATGGCCTAAAGGGGACCTGGTGCAGGATAAATGTGCTCTCTGCAGCATCGGGCGGCTCAGGTGGCTGCGGTGCTTCTGCTCTGCACCCGTGGCTCGGTCCCGAACAGGAGAGACCGAATGATCGCTCCAGAGGGAGTGTTTTCATCGGTTATATTTCATATTTATATGTAAAAAAGAAACCCATCTGCATTTATATAACTCCATCGTTTAAATATGCACATCTATCTCGCATAAATAAAATATGTGTATAATTGCATAAATAAACGCCTTTTAATATTTATGTATAATCTATGTTATTTCTATGTGTATCCGTAATTGGCTACGCTTACAGCGGTAAGATATAAAATACTTCTGGGGTAGCACGGCTCGCATGAGTAGCTGCTGCGTTTAATTCAGCCCCTTCTTCCAGTTAATGGGGGTGGGCAGGAGCAGCTCATCCCCATGTCCAGAACCCTTCTGGCCTGGTTTGGCTTGCTGCCGTGAAATCAAAGGCTGTTTCAGAGCAGCATAAAGAAACATTCATCATCTGTTTCAAGTTCTCCTTCTTACTGTTTGCTGCCCCTATCTCCTCTGCCACCTCTCATATAAAGGTCTGTGTAAAGACCTGATGGAAGATCCAGAGCTTTCCCTGATGCTACACAATTTTTTTTTTTTGTGGTTTCTAGGTTTTGCCCTATCTAATTTTAAATATCACCTAATGCTTTCCTTCTGACTCTTCTCTTTTTCTAACCTAAATAATCCAGTCAACCATTTTTTGTTAAAGATAATGTGTGTGTACGTATGTGCAACCATTGCTGTCCCATTGGCAGTGATGGAGGGTCCACCAGCCTTTCCCATCAGCTGTGGTCCCCAGCCCTCAAGATGTAACAACTTGACTCCTTGTTTCCTTTGTTTTCAAGAATTTTGCTGTGTGTCGAACTTGTTGCGCTGAAAAAGTATAAAATAACAAATATTTACAGCCATCCTGCTTTCCTCAAATGCCCTTATGGTTTTTGCAAAGCTTTGGGGGTTTGGGCCGGTTAGCAGAGAGAGGGACCTAAACGTACCCTAAAAAATTGAGTCTTTATGGGAATTGTAATCACGAGAGTATCAGAAGTTACATTGTCATATGCTGCTATACAGCTATACGCGCTTACGAAATAATAAAACAAAACCAATATATTTTTTTTCCCCCCCCTGATCTTGGCAATATATCGCATTAACTTAAGTTTACAGCGATTTAGTGGGTAAAAATTGCAGGTGCTGGGTAGGAAGGTAAGTGACCCCCCCAAGCCTGCTGAGGGGCAGAGGTTTCTTAAGAATTATCATTTTATCATTATTTTAATATTTAAAAATGATCATTTTATTATCACTATTACTTTAAATTAAATAGAACCTCTTGATTTTTGTCTCAGGTGGCAGTTTGTGAAACGATTTGGTCGTCAAAAATTACCTTAGAAAAAGTAATGTTGGTGCCTGAGCAATTAATGTAACTTAAGTGCAAAAATACTTTAATTAATTTTTTTCCTGCAAGAGCTGTTCTGGCTGTTGGAGCAGAACCAGCATTTGGGTGGTTTTCACTGGAAATGAAGTTTTAGTCTGTTTGTCAAGAATATATGTGAAAATAATTACTAGATTAGAATATATATGAAAATATAGAATATATGTGAAAATAATAACTAGATTGGATATTAGGAAAAACTTCTTCATAGAGAGGGTTGTCAAGCATTGGAACAGGCTGCCCAGGGAAGTGGTGGAGTCCCCATCCCTGGAGGGATTTAAAAGCCGGGCAGACGAGGTGCTTAGGGACATGGTTTAGTGGCGGACAGGTACGGTTGGACTCGATGATCTTAAAGGTCTTGTCCAACCAAATGATTCTGTGATTCTATGATAAAATAGCACACGCTCCTAGAACTGGGGGGTGGACTTTGTTTCTCAAATATTCCTGTAGCCCACATAGACTACAGGAAGCCCACAAGGAGGGTTCTCCGAAACCTCCCCGCACCTCCTTTGCACGCCTGACCACAACTTTTGGGTCCATTTTCTCCCTGTCCAGGTTCCCAAAGGCACCGACCAGAACTGGGCGCAGAAGCTGTACGACCGGCATGCCAGCAGCCAGCACTTCCAGAAGCCCCGCATGTCCAACACCTCCTTCATCGTCCTGCACTTTGCCGATAAGGTAACCGGGCGCCCGTGGCGTGCTTTGGGACTTGAGTGCAGAAATGGGAAACGCATGGAGGGAAGGAAGAGCCGCTCGAAGGAAAATTAGTTTATAGCACTGGCGAGCTGCTTTTTGGTGATAGGGATGCCTGGTTGGCAGTAATCTCGGTTGGGCGCTCACATCTAGATCAGCTTGGAGGACTTCAGCCTCCGAACTGTTGCGCTAAGCTTTAAATAGTTGTGCTTTCTAGAGTAGAGAAAAATCCTCTTTCTCAAAGCTGCGGTGAAATGAATTTCTGTAAGGGCAGCTTCACTGAAAATATATTGGGAGAGGGAATTATTTTTGAAGAGCAGGAGCTGCGAGCATCAGCCCGGCACGGTGGGGAGAGGCACGTGAGAGGTGACCCTGAGCTCATCCCAGCCTTTTGAGGGAGAAGATGCCAACTGTGGGTTCTAAGTCCCAGTGTCTGGTGCTGTAGGGTCTTGTCCATGGGCTCCAGCTTCATTGAAACCCTCTTGCAGTTATCCAAAACATGCGTTTGTTAGAAAGGAAAATGTAATGCCAACCTGGGGACGTGTCTGAGGAGCCAGATGACATGCGGAGGCTGCGATCCTGTACAGGCGCTTCTCCTAACCAGGTTTGCCCTGGATGCAAGCGGCACTTTCCATGGCAAAGGTTGCTACTCACCTTTCCTTAGACTCCTGATTTTGCACATGTACCCCTCACAAATTCCATTCCTTTGCAAGCTTTGCCTTTTGTGATCTGTTATTTCAGCCAACTTCAGATGTAAAAAATAAAATAAAATTTTCATCTGTCCTCTCAAAAGTCTTCCTTTGCACCTCGACTCTCTGCAACAAGAGACCTACAAGAGACGTAGTCAGGAGATCTTTTGAGGGTTATTGATTAGCTTACAAGGAGTTCAGGAGTGAACAAAAGAGCATGTAGAGGGACTGATGATCCTTGCATTTTTATCCCTGGTTTCCATGGCAGTGCGGTTGGGTCCCATGCAGAGGAGTTTAATGACTAAGAAACAATTCCTGTTTGTGTTAAGGATTTTGCTTTCATTCAGATTCACTTTCTTTGATAAAAAGTGACCTTTAAATTCCAGTTGTTCCCCCGCTACTTCTCCCTCTCAGGTTTTTAAGGTGAGTTCCAGCAGTTAGGGGAGTGGTGGGACACAGCACCTTGTCCATGTGTGGTTGGACTTTACCCTCTGGGCTTCTTCCTTTGTCTCCTGCTAGGTGGAGTACCAGAGTGAGGGATTTCTGGAGAAGAACAGGGACACCGTGTATGAGGAACAGATCAACATCCTGAAAGCCAGCAAGGTAAAAGCAGCAAGTCCGGGAGATAATCGGCACCACCGCTTTCCAAAGCGTGAGCTTCACGCTTGTGTTCCTGTGCCGTGCCATGGCATGTCATGTACACAAAGGCGGTTGGAGGCAGCTACGTGAACAGCAGCAAGAGGGAAATAAATGGGGTGTGGAGGAGGGAATAAGTTGGGAGAGGAGGGATGAGGCTGCTGGGGGGCTGTGGTTGCACCCGAGTGTGGATGTGCGTGGTCCTCTGCTCTCCTCCGCCCTGGTGTTGGCGTCCCGTTGAGGTGCATCAGAAAATCCTTTCCAAACCTGTTGATCTTCTTTTTTTGATCACCGAGAGCAAAAATCAGGAACAGCCAGGTATGGGGCAGTGTAAATCCTGCTTAACTCTTGCTTGGAGCTCCCCACCCATCACCTGGCACTGAAGGTGCATGTGGAGCCACAGGTGATCCTGGGATTAAAAGCCATTAAAATCATACTTGGCCGTGCAACTTTTAATTACTTAAAGAATTAGTATGCAGAAAATAGGGTTAATATACAATGCTGGAAATCTAACATGAGCTCTGAGATGTTCCCGCTGCCGATAGAGCTATTTTACACTGCTGCCAATATGTAATATCAACAAATTAACGCATATTGATGATTGTGCTTGCTCCTGCTCCTGTATTACAAGATTTGTGGCATGTACCCTTCCTCTCCTGAGTATTGTAAAAACGACTTGGTCGGCACCTCATTGCACGAGTGCCAACAGAGATGTATTGACTGACCTCGAATACCAAGTCTCCTGGTAAAGAGCTTTTTGGCACCCGTGGTTTAAAGTCTCTGTTAGTCCTGAGGGCTGTGAACTCAGTGGGCTGGTGGAAGCAGAAAAGCAATAGCTGAGGGGCTCTGCAGGCTTCGGCGTGGGTCGTGCCTGCAGTAAATGAGTAAAATGCAGTAAAAAGTTTGGCAAGTGGGCTTCAAGTTGGAGACTTTACAGTTGCACGTATGACCTGAGCAGATTTTGCACTGACTTCCAGTACTGCACTCTTCTCCATGAGTGTCCATCTGCGCTTGGGTGGGTTGGGTTAAAAGTGTCAATAACACAGACATCTAAGGAATTTCAAGTCCTTGTTGTTTAAAACCAGACCAAAAGTTCCTCCCTGCAACCTTGAGTCTTTCATTGTCAGTGAGTTGAGACTTTAAACTACCTTAACCCTTCCAGGGGCAGCTGGAAGTTAGTGTGAAAATCCAGCCCTGCAAAGTCCAGCACGCTTCCCAGCAGCCAAAATTGAAACCGCGTGACTCTGGGGCACCGTTGTTTCCACCAGAGTTTGTGCATGGTGTAAAGAAAGAATATATCTGCTTTTCTCCAAACCATTTCAAAGCCTTCCCCAGCACGGACCAGCTTGTTTATTTTTTCGCATTACAAATTTTGAATCCCCCCTGCATATTGCAAGCAGATGTGTCGCGTATCCGGATTTCTCCTCTTTGTGCCACCCTCCCTTGGGTTTACGGCTGGGTAATGCCACCCTAAATAAGGAGCGTGATGAGGGGGAAGGGAGGAAGGATTATTTTTAGGAGCATTTTAAGCAGGAGTTGGTTCTTGTCAAAGTAAGAGAGATGAGAATGGGAAATGAATTGAGTGTTGTCAGCGGCTTGCCCTCCGTCTAAGCGATGAATTCACACAAAGATTGCAAGATGAGCAATTTTCTCATCCAAGGGCGTAGTTGCGAGTAATAACTGTGAAGCTGGGTTTTAATAACGCCCAAATCAAGATCTCTCTGTGTTTGGGAAGCTCACAGCTTTCCCAGGGTAAAAACTGGGCATGATTAGAGCTTATTAGAAACGCCAGGTAACCTGCAGGAATAATTGATGCTGTACGATGAATTATTTAGCCAGTGCTGAACTTGCTGTTGGAAGTTGTGCTGCAGAACTGGCGGTGCCTGATAGGGATTTCTGTTTGACTTCTCCCTGTAGCTGCTGCGGAGTAGGTGCAGAGGAGAGCTGTAACTCATTGGGGTAGTGTGTTGTAGAGTGGGGAGGACCTGGTGCCACCTGCAACTCATTCCTTAAGAAAAGGAATTAAAAAAAATGTGGAAATGGGTTTATAAATAGCATCACCTCCTCTTCTCTCTCTCTCATATCTAAGGAGCACAATATAATATCAGAGCGGGCTGGGCTTTGGTTTAATAGCAAAAAAACCAAACCCTGCTCTTTGCAGCTGGTTTGGTTGGCCTTAAAACGTGGAGTTTCTTAAGCCATGAATGTGTATGCCTCAGGACCAAAGATTTGGGCTTACTTGGCCTGCAACCTAAGCTCATGCTCCTTGGGATCAGGCGTTAGGACCTTGTGAAGTCACGGTGGTGGCTCTGTAGGTGACACCAAAATCTGCATTTGTGATCCAGCTTGAAACACTCTCAAACGCACTTGGCTCTGAGAAGCTTTGGGCGATAGTTTGAGGAACTTCTGCCTTTGAGCCATTTCTTTAAAGACGTGGGAGTGGTGGCTGTCATCAGCCTGTGCCGATGCTGTGCTGTCCCGGGAGGAAGAGCAGCGCTTCCATTGACAGGAACATCCTCACCCTCCTCCTGCAAAGCTCCAAAACCTGACCTTCTGCTCCCACTTTCCCTAACCCCATTGGCCAGCAGATTCCCCTCTGCTCTGGTGAGACCCCACCTGGAGCCCTGCGTCCAGCTCTGGGGTCCTCAGCACAGGACAGACATGGAGCTGTTGGAGCGGGTCCAGAGGAGGCCACAGAAATGCTCCGAGGGCTGGAGCCCCTCTGCTCCGAGGCCAGGCTGAGAGAGTTGGGGCTGTTCAGCCTGGAGAAGAGAAGGCCCCGGGGAGACCTTAGTGCGGCCTTGCAGTGCTTCAAGGGGGCCTAGAGGAAAGGTGGGGACAGGCTTTTTAGCAAGGCCTGTGGTGACAGGACAAGGGGTGATGGGTTTAAACTAAAGGAGGGCAGATTTAGGCTGGATAGAAGGAAGAAATGTTTTACACTGAGGGTGGTGAAGCACTGGCACAGGTTGCCCAGAGAGGTGGTGGAGGCCCCATCCCTGGAAACATTGCAGGTCAGGTTGGACGGGGCTGTGAGCAACCTGATCTGGTTAAAGATGTCCCTGCTCACTGCAGGGGGTTGGACTGGATGGCCTCTAAAGGTCCCTTCCCACCCAAACCATTCTAGGATTCAGTTATCCTGATTTTTTTTTTTGTCTCTCGCCTGCCATGCGCCCTCCATGGGTACAAACAAATAATTTTTTTTTTTTTTTTTCCCCTGTAAAAGCCAACCCGGTTTCTCTGAACTAAAAAGAGCAGCATTGGCAATGCTGAATCCACCACTCAGATGTGCTAATGTGACTAAAACTTAAATTTGTGCTGCAAAAGGCTGTGCTGCGAGGACTTTGTCCTGTACTCGGGAGCTGTATTACAGTTCTCCGCGTTCCTCTCTGTATTCCCACCAAGGCGATACACAGGGCAGGGGGGAACGCTCTCCGTTTAACACAGCAAGGACTTAAACACCTCTCCGTCAGCAAGTCCATCGCTGATGAAGCGCTCCCACCAAGGCAGAACTGCTTTCTGCTAATTAGGATGCAATTACTGCTGTCAACGAGATGGTGAAAGACACTTTATAAAGCAGCTAATTAGTTTTGTTAGCGCTGGTCAGCTAAAACAGTTGAGAATTGATGTTCTGAGAATTGATGTTCTTTGAATTAAGGAAATGGATTTGAATACCGATTGAAAGCATACGGGCACGCTGTTAAGATATTGTATTCCAGTTCTCTATAATTACAAATAATGCACCAATGGTTTCGACTCTGCAAGTTGGGAAGGAAGGATCTGTCCTTCTGACTTATCCCCCGGCATCCGTGGAATAGATCCTGGGCTGCCATAGATGGTCCCAGTTACACCAGTTTTGCTTTAAGCAAGCTGAAAGCTCACCTCTGAGATTCTCGTCGAGCGTTTGTGCAGGCGCAAGCGCGCTTGTTACTAATAGCCAGCGGATGGAGGGATCGATGGCATTCCCAGCTATGCGTTGAGAAGATATTTTGAAACCTGAAATGACAGCCCGGGGTTTCACCGCATTGTCAGGCGTGAGATAGTGAAGCAGAGCCTGTGTTGGATGTCTTCCAGCCACCCAAACATCCCGTCCTTGCAGGAGGCAGCACCCAAGACAGTGACATGTCATTGCAGTACAGCAGCTGTCAGGATGTCTTTTTTTGGGATGGGGGTGAGGCAAAGAAGGCGTGAGCCTTTATTCTGGTAGGAGTTGAGAGAGCTGAACAGGCTGCCCAGGGAAGCGGTGGAGTCCCCATCCCTGGAGGGATTTAAAAGACAGGTAGATGTGGCGCTTAGAGACATGGTTTAGTGGTGGACTTGGCAGTGCTGGGTTAACAGTTGGACTCAATGATCTTAAGGGTCTTTTCCGACCTAACCGATTCTATGATTCTATGAAAAGCTGTGCGTATGAAGCAGATCCTTAGCAGGCGCTCTCTTGGAGCCTGCAAGCAATTTGCAAATGTAATGCAAACAGTTTCTTTTCCACAGCGGTATTTAGGCTGCCGTGCTAGCAAGCTGTGCGAACAGCCTGTGGAAAGATTCCTGCGTCAGTCCAGGGATGTGGCAGAGAGCCAGGCAGCCCTTTACAGCATGGGGCTGTCCGTTAACGTCTATAAAAGTGGTGAACCCCTGCACTCTTCTTGGGATCTTATTGGAAATACGCCCAAGCTCGGCTTTTGGAGGAGCCTGCGATGGAGGGAAGAGCACCGTGCGGTGCACCGCTGCCTCGTGCCGGTGTTTTCGCGTGGACGTGTTGGGCACGGTGTGCCACGGACAAAGGGCAGCGTGGTGCTGGTGCTCTCTCCCACGGATGCTCCAGAGCGGGTGTTGCTGGTGGTGTGCGTGCTGCTGGGGTGGCATCATGGGTGCTTTGGCAGTGTCACCGAGCTGGAGCCCAGCCCAGCTTGGTGATAAGTGAAATCCTGCCTGGTGACAGTGGTTTTTCTTACATTTAAGAATTTACTCTTTGAATGTAAGCACAGCTGTAGCGGAAACCAGCGTGGGTGCATAGCTGGATTCGAGATGTGAAAATTTAACAGCTCTGCTAAACAGACCAGATTTATTGTGACTGACTTAGTATTCAAGTTCCCCAGCCTAATGCAAATTTGAAGATCCTGCCCCTTAAAAAAAAAAAATAGCATTAACTGCATTTGCCAGCTCACCTGTTCTCCCCCGTATGAAGCAGAAACGTTGCTGCTGGCTTGCCAGAAACCCCAGACTTCAGAGATCTGAGGAGCTAAATGTGGTGCTTTCAGGGCTGCAGAATGGCGGTCCTGCTGTCGCCTTGCTCGTTCATGCTGAAATGCAGGTAATTAGTGAGGACGTGCTGGTGCCTCTCAATTGTTTGGAAAAGCAGGGGTGGCTCTGGGGCCGTGGTGAGAGCGATCTGCTGCCTGTCGTTGTGTGGAGACGCCGTTCCTGGGGGATAAGCTGTGCAGGCAGCATCCTTGCTGCCATCAGGACTGAATGAGTAGCTCGAAACGAAGCCTGGGAGCAAGAGTCACTTCACGTTCAGGAGGTTTTGTGCCTTGGACAACATGTCAGTGATGCAGCCTTTCAGCTAGCCATCCTCTTTTTTTCCCTTGTTTGATTTAATGTGCCCATTTTAAGGCTTGATGAACTACAAAACAGAATGGCCAATGGTCCTGCTGACATGGGTTATGTAGGCAACGCTTCTTGATTTCACTTTATTGCCCTTTTTTCCCTTCCTACTTTAAGGTGGGGAAAAAATGACCGGAGCAACACGACTGAGGTGGGTTCATTCAGCAAAGCGGGGCCAGAGGTGCTCAGATGTTGTCTTTCATTTTAGTACCAAATGGTAGCAGACTTATTCCAAGATGAGAAGGATGCTGCATCCACCACTTCCATGGGAAAGGGAACATCCAAAATCAGCGTCCGTTCTGCCAGACCAGTGATCAAAGCTGCCAATAAGGAGCACAAGAAAACGGTGGGGCACCAGGTAACGTATTATATGAGCGGGTCGGTCGACGGCAGGGGAATGGGGCAGGTGACGTTTTTACAGTTCAGAGCTTGTTTCTTCAGTTTGAAGCAGAAGTGAATAAAAAGCTGTTGGGGCGAGGGAAGTGAGGAGATCTTCCTGTGACCTGTGTTGAGGATGGGAACAGTTTGGCTGTTGCATTTTGGGACACCTCAGTGTCTCTGGAAGAGCAGGCTCGAGTAGTCTTGACTGGAAGGAGTTGAGACATGATCTAAGGAGGGTGGAGGCCACTCTGGGATTCACTGGACTGTATCCCAATGTACTGTGGTGCTCATAAACTGAAACAACTTGAGAAAAAGAGTGTTTTTTCCCCTGTGTGGACAGTCAAGCAGTGCAACAGGGGCCCAGAGAGGTTGTGCTTTCTCCACCTTTGGAGATTTTCAAGACCCAACTGGGTGAAGCCCTGAGCAAACACTTATTGCTGTTGTACATCATTGAGCTGGAAGCCCTCAACCCATCAGTGTCTTCTTTGAATTGCTCTTGCATGTGTTGGGCAGATGGGGAGGTTCACACTATGTCACATCCAGAGGCTGGCACCGCTGGTGGCTTCTTGCAGCGCCTGCCAACTTGGGTGCATCAAAGAGCACCTTCATCCCTCCTCAAGACGAGTGGTTTTGTCTTTCAGTTCCGCAACTCGCTGCATTTGCTCATGGAGACTCTGGACGCCACCACCCCGCACTACGTGCGTTGCATCAAGCCGAACGACGAGAAGCTCCCGTTTAAGTAAGTGGGCTTTCAGATGAGCAAATGTGTTCAGCATTGTAGCGACAGTGTGTGCTTTGGACTTTTCCTCTTGCTAAAGAGTTTGCCCCTCTTGTGATGCTGTTCCCGTAACTGGAAGGTCCCCATAGTTTGCCAGAGTCGCTTCTCTTGGGTTTCATTATGTGGATTTTGTGCCCCTGAAATGAAGACTAATGCATGTCCTAGTAACTCGTAGATACACTCTGCTAACACTGAGCATCCTTGCTTTGCAGTAATAGGGTCTTTGTACAATTTCATCTCAGAATTGTTTTGATTTTAAATGGTTATAGTACTGAACAGTGAAAAGTAGCAGAGAAGGAAATAAAAAAGTGGAGATAAGTAGCGTGCTTGCAAAATGGCTCGTAAAATGAACAAAAACATCTTTGTGCTTCCAAAATAAATGTGAAAAAAAGTAAAGATGTGACTTGTATCGACTTCAGGCAGGTTTCCAGGTGAGTGAGCAGCTGAAGCAAAAATTGCTAGTCTTGATCTTCCTCTGCAGTTCAGAGATGTATCGCAAGCTGTGAACATTGCGAGCGAATAGCTGTTAGCCTTGTTTGACCTCTTAGAGAATGTATTTGTGCCCAATTTTGTTTCCTGCTACTCAAAAAAAGCTTGGCCATCCATATGCAGGGACCTCACAGATCTTGTTGTGATGTCTTCTAAAGGCCCTGGCATAAGCTGCAGGTGGTGACGTTTAAGAAAGCAGAGTTACAATTGTGACCTGTAAGCAGGGATGCGTTGCCCTCCAGCTGATCCAATGCAGTCTGAGCGCTCCCGGTGAGCACGGTGCCGCTTCGGAGTGCAGAGACGGCTCCAACAGCGTCCTGCAGAGGACGAAGCATCCATGAACAGGCTTACCCTTGGTCATGATAATGCTGGTGGCTACGTATGTGCCAGAAAGCTTCCCCAGCTTGGCTCTTCTCCCCCTGCAGACAGCAAAGTGGACAGTATCGATGGTTAGAAGACGTTTAGGAACTGGCTTATATTGAACTGATTCATTAGATGATCAGTTAACAGCTCTGGAGAGGTCTGTGTTGTCTGTTTGAGCTGGGACGGCAGTTTCTGTGGTCTGTTGTATCTATTTCATGTACCATTTTGTAGGTACTGGAGATGCTCAGGGCCTCAATCTCTTGTTGCATGTTGCAGAGGTTGTCCATCAACATGAAATTCAGGATTACGCTTTTTGTTTGGCGCTTTCTTTAGATAAAGCGTAAAAGTATTTTCTAACTTTCTGTAGTGGAAGCATGGTAGATGCTCTGCATGGGAAACGGCTTCACCTTTCCAAAGGGCGTTTCCAAGACCCCATGTCCCTGCTTGGCTCTACTTTCAGCCCATCCATCTTCACTTCTTTGCCTTTAACTTTGCAATTCAGTTTTTCATGTGACGCTCGGGATGCAGTTAAAATCATTTTATAAATGTGCAAAAAATTTATAAATTTGGACTTGATGATCTTAAAGGTCTTTTCCAACCAAATGATTCTGTGTGAAGCTCCTGGTTGTCAAGGTGCAGGAATTATCTAAAAGAACTCAGTTGTACTTCTAAAGCGTTATGGGTAGCGAATATCAGGAGAATTCTGCTTGTGTCTGCTCACAGTCTGAGGGATGACTTGGTCCGATGCGGTGCTCCCCATCTGGCGAATGTCAAAGTTGTCAAAGCTTGGGATTTTGGGAGAAAAGGGCAAACGAAAACAGACACAAGAATGGTTCTGGAGGAGCAGCGTGCAGGTGTCTGTCTGCAGCTGGGGGCATTGCAGGAGTCCCCATGGGCTAGAAACGACAGGAGGGTGCTTTGGGTTGGGGTGGTGATGTTGCATCCCCATCTACAAGCCAGAAAGCACTGGTTCAGGTGTCTTGTACTGGGGGTTCTTCTGCAAGAGGTTATCTCCCTCCTCACCCACCGTGGATTGCTTAATTGAAATTGTGATCTGAGGATCTTGGTCATTGTTGATCTTGCAGCCGCCAGCTTGAGGGGTTTGTATCCTTAGGGTGGCTCGAATAAAATCAATTTGCTTATATGTAAAACTCGGGTCTGGAGAGTACTGGGATGGCTGCAAAAGGAGTCTGCGTTTCAGAGGCACTTGTGCTGAAAAATACGCCGTGCCAGGAGGCATTAGTGAAGTGACGCATTAGTGAAGTGACACATCAGTGACGCTGCTCTGGGTTAGCGTTGAAGCGGTGTCTTGTAGCATGCAGAACACTCGGTGTTACGTTCGTTGTTCAGTGAAAAAACACGGATCTTTTTCTCTTCCTAAAACATAACATTTTTCAGCTCACAAGAACGTTGCATTTTTGCTAAAATGAGGTGTTTAGCCTGGAGGAGAGAAGGGACCTAATAGCAGCCTTCCAGTACTTACAGGAGCTACCAAGAGGATGAAGCCGTGCTCTTCACAGTGGTGTGTGGTGGGAGGACAGGAGTCAATGGCCACAAATTGACATGAGACGTTCAGACTGGAGAGAAGGAAACATTTTTTTTCTCCATGAGGACAGTCTGTTGTGGAGCAGGCTTCCCAAGAGAGGTTGTGCAACCTCTGTCTTTGGAGGTTTTCAGCCCTTGACTGGTTAAAGCCCTGAGCTATGGGTCTGCCTTCATAGCTGCCCCAGCTTTTGAACACCAGAGGTTGGACTAGAGACCTCCTGAGGTCTCTTGCAACCTGCATTACTCTCTTATTCCTACTTTACACCTTGGTGCAAAGGTAAGGTTTGTTTCTTAGGGAGGTGAGGGGTGTCAGACTTCCAGCCTGGAGCACGTGTTGGCACCACGCAGTGATATTTGCTGCATCTGATGGCAGGCTGTGTCTGAGGTTGATCCCTCGTGGAGAAGACTTCAAAGAGAGAGGTGCGAGGGGAATGCCTGACTTCAGCATGTACCTTTGATAATTTTCCTTCCAAATTCTGTTTCAGGCAGGGTTTGTGATCTCTTACTTGAGTTTCCAGGCCAAAAGCAACCTGCTAGGTGCTTCTACCTGCCATGTTCAGGAAAAGGAGTTCATAATAATGTGTATTGTCCCGCTTTTAAGCTCTTTTTTTCAGCCTCAGCCCGTAGCTGGAGTTCTCGCTAGAGAGGGTCTTGGCTTTCCCTGCTGATAAATCACTGCAGCCACTCTGGTTACTGCATTTCACCCCCACCGAGCAGGGCTTGGCCGTGTTGCAGAACTTTCCCCTAGTGTACACCGTACGTTGCCCTGGGATCTTCCAGGACTGAAGCTTCCCCGTCCATTTACCAGTCCTGTTTATTATTTATCATTATGGAAATTGTACCCTTGCGGATTATTCCTCGAAGCAAATGACAGCCAAGACTGATTTATTTTTTTTNACTGCCTTTTTTTTTTTTTTTTTTTTTTTTTTTTTTCCCACCCCGCATCATGTTTGTGGTGGTGTAGTGAATAACTTGCTGCAGACTTGACAGGTCCAGGGAATTTAAAAATGCACGAAGTAGCAGGGGCCTGTTTCTTATGCTGCTTTTGCACAGCAGAGGCGAAGCAGAATTATTCATACGCTCTTGACCTGCGGGCTTTGGGCTTTCAGGAAGGGACAAGCAAGTACCTGAGAAGGTTTTGTTCCTCAGCCTTGTTCTGGAACTTAATGCAGCTATGGACATCAGCATTGTACGAGTCCAAGCTTGATCCAATGACCTCTTCCAGGGTCCAATGTCTCAAGCTGGAGAGCAGGGACCTCTTTGTGTGTTCGGTGTCGGGGTGGAAGGATGCTGCTACCTGCGCTCTGTGCAAAGATAGACCAATCTGAAAGTGGGTTCATGCCAGGAGCCAGAGAGAGCACAGCCCAAGTATTCAGCTGGAAGTTGGCGTAAAGTTTTTCAGCACAAATTGCTGATGGAAATGAGATGCCAGTGGTGAGGGATAATGCCTGGTAGAAAGAGGAGGGCAGGCAGCTGAGAGCAGAAATACCTTGGATTTCCACATGACACCTACCAAAGCCTTTAGTCTGGAACACGAGCACCGCTGTTCTTGGTAAACTTAACGGTCTGCAAACCTGTGGGACCTGTTAATTACTCGGTTTTGGTATGGAATCTAATATATCAGATTTATTTTGCTGTTGAATTGGATTTCTTTCTAGAAATATGTTGTTGCCCTTATAGCTGCAAAAGTAATGCTGTCTGGTTCATCAGGCAGCTTGTGATGGGGTAGCCTGTTCCCTTTTTTATCGTAATTGTGTTGCTTTACAGAACCGGGTAGGTTATGGCTGCGAAGGCTAATTGCAACAGATTGTCATCTTGTCCCAGGAGCGCTTCTTGGCATTGATAGTAGGGCAATAGCAAGGTCCGTTGCACTTGAAAAGCACAAGGTCTTGTGACATGGAGAGAAAACGCGTGATGTCCCTGCAGCCCGTTCCCAAAGCAAGGCATGGGATTTGTGGTTATACTGAGGTTTGCAAGGGAATGGCTATGGGCAAAAGCTACCCATGGGTGTATGGTTTTCTTCAGCCCCTATACTAATGACGAGAGCATCAACAAATCCAAAGCTAATTCCTGTCCCCAAGAGAGTCACTATCAGGTGGGTTGATGATGTGGGTTCCTTCTCACTGTGTTAATCTCTATCCTAAACGTAATTGCAGATTTGATCCGAAGAGAGCGGTGCAACAGCTGAGAGCTTGTGGAGTGCTGGAGACCATCCGCATAAGTGCAGCTGGCTTCCCGTCCAGGTACCGTGCTGGGAATTCGGTGTGGTGTTGTGCTGCTGGTGTGCTTTACTCGGCAAGTTCATTGCCTGAGGTGAGGGAGGGAGAAGAAACCACTAGTGTTTTCAGGATAATAGGGTTTATTTAGGTTGGTTCATATCCAGGATAGATTTTCCCCCTTTTTATATATTTTTTCACTTTGCAAAACCCCCATTAGGTCCTGGATTCCTCAAATCTAAGAGATTCATTATCAAGCGATGAGCTGCAAAGTGAGGCTGCCGGAGGGTGTGTTGTGTTGTGTCCAGCGTTTCAGCTGGTGCTTCCAGTTTGGTCTTCAGAAGTAATTTGCTGTGGTGAGATCTCTGAAAATGCTGGTGCATGGTAAAGGAATCCAGCTTTGATCTCATACGGTGGTGGACAGCTGGTAACAAAATAATGGGTCTATATCCTCTGCACCCGTCTTGCCTGGAAGCAAGCGTTGCCCTAGAGGACTTCTTCCCTGCTTGCCTGAAGCTCCCCATACAAAACCTCCTTGCACTGTACAGTTTGCTTTCTCTGGCTTTAGACAACTGCTGCAATAGTAATTTCAGCCAAAAAGTTTTTGATTATACTTGCAGAGAAAGAAAATAAGGGTTGTAAGTTATTACTGCACACTTTCGCAACATACATCCAAAGCATACTAGGCTTGAAACTCTTGCAAATCTTAAAAAGGAAAGGTTATGGGTGGTGTGGCTCTTGCTGATTGCGATACAAAAATCAAAAGGGGTTTTTAGGGCCTAATAAATCAGAAAACATAAACTATAAATAAGCCCTGAAGACAACAAGGGCAAATAATTCTAAAAATGCATCAATTGCGTTTTAGTGCCAAGCAGCTTTGTGTTAATGTCAGCATAGCCATCAGCCTTTTTATATGGAACAAAGGAGTTATAAATACACTCAGCAAAGAGTCGGCTAAGCGTGATGTTGAATGCCATGAGAAACTCCCTGTCCTGGTTTTTGGGGAGGACTGTGCTGCCTATCAGTTACTCTCATCTCCTGCAAAGCTGCAAAGAGCCTCTGACAATCAATGGCAGCTTCTGCGCGTTGACGTGAGGATGCTCTGCTGCACTTAGCCTGTGTAAAACCTCTGCCGGCCAGTGACCTCCATGGGCAGGCAAAAACTGGTGATGGGGATCTCCCTGGCTGGCTGAGCTCAACTCCTTAAGAAGGAAAAAAAGAAAAAAGAAAAAAAAAAAAAAAAGGGTTCATAGAAACCAATTTCTCTCTCTCCTCTGCCAGCGGGGGGGGGGGAATGGAGATTTGGGTCCTCCTGTTGGGGGTCTGGCCCTGTTAGAAGATCCAGCACCACCTTTGGCTCCCATCTCTGAAGTCTTCAAGGCATTTGTGGAAGTACCTGTTTAAAAAAGTTGCTCCTAAACTACATGATCTCTAAGCCACAGGGGAAAATTAAAAACCAGCTCGCGGGTCGGATCATTTATTATCTTCTTTGTTAAAGTAGCTGCGGGGCCAAATCTGTCTGTCTGTCCTCTTGCGCTGAAAGCCCTAGAGCAGTGAAGCAGCTGTGGTTTCATTTGGGAGAGGCCACAGGAAGGCAGTTTTACGCTCACCGAGCAAGTGGTCATGCTCCCCAGTGTAGTGGGTGCTCCTGGCTCTGCAGTTGTGGGTCCCAGGGGAGGTTTGGGGAGCTCTGACTTGAGGGTTTTGCTACTGGTCTTAGCATAGCTGCAGGGATACCCTGTTTCTCTCCATTCCTAATTTTCCTAAAAACTTGTAGCACTTTTCCATCTCTGCTTACTTAACTCTGCAGTTCAGACCCTACGGCACAAAAATCGATGTGTAATTAGTAACTGGGGAGGGGGAGCAGAGGGGAGAAACCACTGCAGCACCTGGAGACCAGCCAAGATCTATTTATGACAAATAATTGACCGGTGCGAAGACCGCTGCATCCTGAAGAACTCAAAAGCAATGCTTTCAGCTCTGCTTGCATGCTTTTGATGCTGAGGTCTTTTTTCCCAGGACGCTAAGAATACAAAACTCTTCCATCACTGCGACTTGTCAGCTTTTGTTCTTCCTCCAGGGGAAAAAAAAAAAAAAGGGTGCAAATAGCTATTTCAGCCTTTCAGAGTGACCTTCTCCAGTTCAGTGTTTGGGATGCTTCAAGGACAGATTTTTGTTTATTTTAATGTTTCTAGAAGATAATTGTATATGGGAACAAATCTGCGCTAAATAAGATACTCACTTTGGGTTTTGGTAGTTCTTCACCCTTCTTGCTCATAAAATTCCAGTCTTGAAAAGCTAGACCCAGGAGTTGGGCAACATCATTGAGAGATTGTGAATAATCTGTATATTTGAATTGGGTTTATAAACCAGCTCGGCAAAAGCTGCTTCTGCAGGATCTTACTTTGTGGGAAATGTAATGGATATTTTAGTTCTTTCTGAATTTTTACA
Source organism: Balaeniceps rex (assembly GCA_013401315.1). Taxonomy (NCBI): domain Eukaryota; kingdom Metazoa; phylum Chordata; class Aves; order Pelecaniformes; family Balaenicipitidae; genus Balaeniceps; species Balaeniceps rex. Next base: position 179,559 of record VYZW01008003.1, on the reverse strand, counting down.
TCCATGAGATCTGTCTCGGTTTTCATCACAGTGAGCATTGATTATTCCTCTGTAGTTCCTTATATTTTGAGATAAGTCGGTTTATAATGGTTGATTAAGGATCACCCAAACAGGAGGGTCATTGCTTTAAATTTAAACCCTCTGCGAAGGCTATAAATCTAAACCGCTTAAAATAATCATGCAAAACTTGATCTTTGCGAGGTTTGTTTCACTTGGGTGTAAACAATTTACCTTTAGAGCACAATGTTTTCTCTTGAGAGAAGTTTTATTACAGAAATGGGAGAAAACATTTACTTTCATCCAGTAGTAGTTAGATCTGAATATTTTCCAGCATACTGTCACAAGAGTAACTTCTGAGAGCGATGTGGCTTTGGGTCAGAGATGTCTTGATAAAGCCATCTTCTGCTGTTGTTTCATGCTTCTCCATCACAGTTACTTTTATGGGTTGAAGAATTGAATGTTTTGAGGCTTTGATAATTTTTTTACCTGGTTCCTTTAAGGAAAAAAGTAAGTTTTAATATAGTTTTTAGTGTTCTTCAACCCATGTAAGATGTAATATGTTCCCACGGAAAGACAAAGCCTCGTGCTCCCTGCTTTGGGTCCGCTTGGCTTTATTTTATCATTTCCATGGTACGCTGCACTCTGCCGCTATCTCGAGTAAATTGAAAATGTATCGTTTGGTTTGAAATGTTACGCAGCAGTTAAGAAATGTATTTGTTAGTATGGATGTAAATGACTGTGATGAATGGACTGTCTTAGACACGTAGATAGTAAATCTGTCATCAGCTTCCGTGGGTAAAGCATGGAAGATGTCTCTGTACTATAAAACCATTCATCTTCTTTATAGAAACTGGTTACATCAAGATCAGTCTGTAGAGAATTAATTGGTGCAGATCTCCATTAATAACACAATACTCTTGGAAACAAGTTTTTAACTTGCATTTTGTCAAAACTCTACGTTTTTCTTCGTGCTGGTTCTGGCGGTTTCCAGTCAGTGGTACAACAGCAGTGGTCTCCTACCATGTGGTCGCTCTGGATAACGTTGTCATTGCAGTCTCTCTGAAATACTCTTATCGTAGTTGTTATGTATGAAATTTTATTGTTTTAAGTATTTTTGGCATTTGGCTGCTTCCTCTGATCGCTGGAGCTGACTGTCAGATGCAGCATCTTTGTATCGGTTCAGTATGAAATCACAGCTGCTAAACTCCACAAACATTAAACATTCATAATTGAAACGTATCATGGGCATCCTCGGATAGAAAATAATTTTTTTTATAATGTGCCTTTAGTTGTCTTGCAGTCATTTGAGGGAAACAAAACCTATAAATGACTTTGGCTACCAGCAGTTCTGTTTGCCCATTCCCCCCACTCCCAACAAAAGTAATATGTAAATAGAGGTTTTGTTTTTTTCCCCTGATTCTACTCTTTGAATATATTCCAGACAATTTCAAGCCATGCCAGCCTGCATGTTTTAGAGCTAATTGAAAGGCAAATCTGTTCTGCTGCAGTAAACAAGGCAAAAAAAATTTTCTCCCTGAACTGCAGTTTCTGAAATAATTTCATGTCAAATCTTGGCTCAAATATTGAACCTGCGTGCCCTGGAACAGGTTCCGGCTCCTATAGAAAGATCGATATAGTTCAGCTTCTTACTGCTTAAAATATTGATTCCTTCAGGGGACGGTACCACGTGGTGCTGGCAGGATTTCTTACATGAAGCCGGGTTTGCTCAGCAGACGGTCTCTGGGATGGTCTTGGGTGATGGGGGGGCGATGAATTTATTTACCCTTAATGGAAAGATTTTGTGCTCAGTAATTTTCGGCCACCGAAAGAAACCATTTTATGGTTAAGTCATAAAAGCTTCAAGCTCTTATTATACTCCTCCTTTCAGCTCTTCATTCAGTGCCGCTGAAATAGCATTGCTGTAATCGCCCTAGAACAATAGGTTGGAGATATTTTGGGCGATTGCTGACTGCTTGGAGAGATGTTTTTTCAGAGGAGTCAGAAATTCAGGAGTCAGAATTTCACCCCCAGTTTCTTACCCGAGCCCTCCCTTTAATTGCGAGGTTGTAATAAATCCAGCTGGCTCTGTAGAACGAGGGCTGCTCTTGTGTTCGTAGCCCCGTGATTTTGGGCGAGAGCAGCTCCTTTGCTTTGCACCCAGTTGTAGTTTTGTGTAAAGCATCCAAATCTTGCTTTTTAAACCACAGATAGGAGGCTTAATTTGTGGCGTATGTTATGGCTAATTCCCTCAGTCTAATTCCTGTAGATGACAAAGAACTTGCTGTGTTGACCAAGTCTCCTGCTCCTGGCCAACCCTTGAGCATCCTCCTTGCTGCTCAAGCCCAAGGAGGGTTTTTTCACAAGCATAAGTTATTTTCCTATGTCCTTCCACTCCTTTTATTGCCTTTTCCCTTTAGTGACCTGTGCTGACTTCAAAATTTTGATATTCTAGGTTGGTTATGGTTGATCTCAGCCCTGAGAAGATTTTTTTTTTTTTCTTTTCTTGGGAAAGTTTGAGTAGTACCAGTCCAGTCCTTCGTGCCTCCTTCTCAGTTGTGCAGGTACAAAAATCCTTCTGGTCACAGCTCTTCACCACCTGTCTGGATCTTATAACTCGCTAATTATAAAGAATTGTATTTATTTAGTGGCCCTTGGTGGTTTCCAGCTCCTAGCAATGAAGTGTGCCCATGTTCTGTGGCAGCATCCTGAAAACCCAAGGTCTGCTTTTAATTTAATACCTGTCAACAAGTTGAACGGAGGTACAATCTTCCCACAGTCTGTCCTGACCTGCTAAGCTGTGGGGTAACGTGGCACGTCTTTTGCCTTGTGCTGGGAATCACTTTGTGGTCCAGCTCGGGGGTCCTCAGCACAGGACAGACATGGAGCTGTTGGAGCGGGTCCAGAGGAGGCCACAAAAATGCTCCGAGGGCTGGAGCCCCTCTGCTCCGAGGCCAGGCTGAGAGAGTTGGGGCTGTTCAGCCTGGAGAAGAGAAGGCCCCGGGGGGACCTTAGTGCAGCCTTGCAGTGCTTCAAGGGGGCCTAGAGGAAAGGTGGGGACAGGCTTTTTAGCAAGGCCTGTGGTGACAGGACAAGGGGTGATGGGTTTAAACTAAAGGAGGGGAGATTTAGGCTGGATATGAGGAAGAAATGTTTTACACTGAGGGTGGTGAAGCACTGGCACAGGTTGCCCAGAGAGGCGGTGGAGGCCCCATCCCTGGAAACATTGCAGGTCAGGTTGGACGGGGCTGTGAGCAACCTGATCTGGTTAAAGATGTCCCTGCTCCCTGCAGGGGGTTGGACTGGATGGCCTCTAAAGGTCCCTTCCCACCCAAACCATTCTGTGATTCTAGCAGGAGGAAAATCAGTTTTCTCTTTTTTCCTTTTCTCTGCTGAAGATGCAGATGTTGAACCTAAAAAAAAAAAAAAGACCTATGTGTGCAGAAGACTGGGTGGGAAGCGTGGATGAACCGCAGCACTGACCTTCAGTATTTCTGCACCAGAGAGATCTCCCTTGTAGGGTTGGGGCATCGTGTTTGTTTCTCTTGAAGCACATAGTTGTAAGGTAATTTTATCCTGCTTTGAACCTGAAGTGGTGTAACCAGGCATGTTACACTAAACCAGAGTGCTTTAATTGTTCCTTTCTCTTGGGGGGATCCTGTAACAGCACCTATGAACCTCTGCAGCTTTCTTTTCCTTGTGAACTGCAAATATTCCGGTGAAGCTCCTGATGGACCAGCTGAGCCCCAGCGTGGCAGAGCTTTTGTCTTGCTATTCCATGGACAATAATACAAGCAGCGTCATCTCAGGACTGTCATCTCCTGCTAAATCAGCGAGGATGGTGAGGGCGACCTCGCTGCAGCAAGGGTGAAGTGGTGTTGTGCCGTGGAGGTGCAGCGTTAGGCTGTGAACCTCTGGGAGATGTGGATGGGGGACTCTGGATGCCACCAGCCCAGCAAAACACCCCGACGGCAATCAGTGAGCATATTCCCTGCTGCTTCCAATGTCTCATGTGAAACTTACTCCTAAAAAGTGAGTTATGTTATTTATATTAAAGACAGACTCAAATGAAAACAAGTGAAAAATCAGTTTTTACCCCCTTGTGAAATGAGAACGACAGGCTCTGAAGACCAGCCCTCTGTGTAGTGACTTATGATCTGTTTTTAAGGAATTTCTGTAGGTGTTTGACTCTGGTTTGAAAGCAGCTGTGGGATCTCCATCTCTCTCTCGGTGCGGGAAGATGATGGATTTTGCTGCTTTCTGCCCAGCTTGGACCCGGTGCCCTCAGTTATGCATGTTGCCTCTTCGTCATCTGCTCTTTGCCGGAGGAGCCTGGGTGGCACCTGTAGGATGATTTCTTCCTCTGGATAGCAGCAGTTAATAATATCAGCCCCTAAACTGACTCTGGCAGGTTAATGGGAATACTCCCTCCTCCTTTTTTCTCCCCCCAGGCGCTCTCCCTGGCTTGAGTAATACCTGAGCCAGGCAGGAGGTCTCCGCCATCGCGCGCTTGGCTGCGTGCCTCGGGCACTGCGTGCTCTGCTTCTCCTCTCAGGTTTGATTTGGAGCTGTGTAAAGCCTCAGACGTGCTTAAAATGAAAACGGGTTTTATTTGCACAAAGCAAAAAGATTAAGGTGCGGGTACAAAATTAAAACGTAATTATATAACAAAGGCATTTAGAAAGCAAAGAGCAAGCAAGTTTAAGCTTAAACCCTTGATGCAAGCCCGTAGTCTTGCATAATCTTTGTGTTCGGTTTTGCTGTTCCTCACCCCAGAGAGAGCTCCCCGTAGCAGGTATCTTAGGAGTTTTTTTAGTGATAATCCAATACTTTTGGTCATTTGAGGGTGGGCAGCCTTGGCTCTCCAGCCCCAGGACTGGCCCCATGGAGATAAGGATGGAATGTTCACTAAATCTGGCTACTCCAGAGCTACTCTGAGCAATCTGAGCATGGGCAATCCTCTCATCGCAATTTCCTTCTTGCTCCTGTCCTCAGGAGCCCTCCATCTTACCTCTTGCTTCAGGAATAACATTAAGGACTCTCTCGGGTTTTTGCCATTCCCATATTCTTTGCAAAAGATGTACAGGGTGCAGTGTGCCCATGTAGGAATTGTGTGGCAATTCCCAGTCCTTAGCAGTCCTTTTTTTTTTTTTTTGTGGCTTTTTCTCCCTTCTCATTGTGAACATTTTCTTCTACTGTGTTCTTTTAATTAGAATATTGCTTTTAAACAAACTGGCTTTCCTCTCCTGCTGCATTTTCTGCACTGATGTGAAACTGTGTTGGTTGTGTATTTTGAAAGAAGTGTGTTAGTTCTGGTGAGCCTATCTTGCCAAATATCCCAGCTTCCAGCCTTCGGGAAGTTTTGTTAGGGATGAAATATTTTATAGAGATGGCAGCCTTGAGCATGGGAGGTGCTCAGGTGATGTGATGTCTCACCCAGCCCCACCGCTGCAAACTGGCCAAGCATAAGGACCCGTCGCAAGAATCGCTCTGGTCCTTTGCATTTATTTTGCCTTTCTTCCCCCCCTTTTCTTAATCTCTGGAAGTGGAAAAATGGGGCTGCTGGGCTGAGGAGAAGAGGTTTCTGTATGGCTGCTATTTGTACAGCATATGTATTCTCATTTTGGTGCTCCTGTGCTCTGCCAGAACATACGTGCGAGCGAGGGTCAGGCTCGCAGGTGGTTTCATTGAGTGAGAGCAGAAATCAAAATCTCTGCAAATCTCTCCCATCTTCCTTTGACGTTTGTTACGCATATTTTTTTGAAATAACCGTGGCCGTGCTTGACAGTGCTGGACATGCCTAGTGTTTTAATTAAAACCTCAGGTTTTGAGGGGTCCATAACTCACTGTGTTAATTTGGAGAAGGCTAAAACTTGGCAGATGCTGAACCAATTTCAGGATCCAGTCTGCAGGCTCTACATCTAACGGCGGCAGCAGGAGGTGATATTTCCTAGCAGTAAGATACAGTGCTCCAATTCCTTCAATTAGTGTTGCGTGTTCGGAAGCTTCACTGCTGGTGACAGTGAGGCATCTTCCAAGGGGCTGCTTTGTCTTTTCAGAGTCCAAAGATTTTGTGTTTGTTTTAAGAGTCTCGGCCACAGACCTCAACGTGGAGCGATTAGTGAATTAATTGATTCAAATTAATATTCAGCAGAGTTGGGAAAAGCAAAATAAGGAAAAGTTTCTATTTAATTCATTCTCTATCATCTTATCGAGATTGCTTTTTAAAATATTTTTGGCCAAATCAGGAGATCCATGATCTCTTCAAAATTAGCATATCCTTTCCGAAGGGAACAGCGTTGTTGCATTTGACTGGTAAAATGCAGCAGCTTGGGAAGCGCGTCAGGAGGAGTGAAAACGAGGTGATCCGTGGCCTTTCTGTTCCAGGCTAGAAATGCACTGATAAGGTCACTCAGTGGCAGGGGAGGGCTGAGACTGGGGGTCAGGTTTGGGGTGACCTAGCTCCTTTCAGGTGGCTTCAATCCATGCTGAGGGTAGCGGTGAGATCTCTTGGTGTACGATTTTCGTATTTTGACTCGTCTATGGTTCCAAACGCTTTATTTTAAGGAAATAATGCCCAGCATGCAGACTAATCCTGTGTATGCTTTGCTTTCAGGTGGTCCTACCACGACTTTTTCAATAGGTATCGTGTTCTTATGAAAAAGAGAGACCTCTCTAAGAACGACAAGAAGCAGATCTGTCAGACTCTGTTGGAAGACCTCATTAAGGTGAGCTGGGACCAAATTTTTGGCAATGATTTGTGCAGCATGGAAGCTCGTGGCTTTGATATAATGGGAATTGCTCTTCCTGCTCCTCCTTCACCTGCTGCTCGTGCAGGTGCTTACTCAGCCTAGGCAGCCTGGGGCTTTTTCCAAAACGAGATAGTCTCGCAAGGAGGTAGGGAGAGCAAGCATGCCATGGGTTCTCTTGATTGCAGTCAAGCTGAACGTACCATTTCAGCGTTGGTGAAGTCCAGAGTTTCTTATCACCGACTGTACGTGAACAACTGGCCATCTCCAGTAAAACTCATCCCTCCGACCCCTCCTGCATTTTGGTAGCCGTAGCTGGAGCACATTTTAGAGGACCAGCTTTGGATACTGTGTACAACATCATGAACCTTAGCCAAAGTTGGTTCTGTCACCCCATCGTTAAATGTCTCTTTGCATAAATGAGTAAGAGAAAAATGCAATAATTGCCCTATCTTGATGTGTGGGAGACTTTTAATGGCCACTAATATGTAGAAGAAGCATCCTATAGATTGCAGCTTTTTTCCCTCGTATGTGTAAGCAAATAAAAAGTCTTTGCCACCCCTCCTTACCAAAACCTTACTGCTCAGATTCACGTGCATTATTTTTAAATTGCAAGTGTGCACGCAAAGATTTCTTCCTCTTGTCTTGCCGTTGAGGAGCCCAAAATGTGCACAGCATTTTAGCCAGGTTTAAATTTTTGATCCTTGTTTTCCTCGTGGGATTTTGAGGAACTTACTCAATTGGGTTCCTCTCTGCAAAAGCCCTTCTCCTTATGCACCAAGTGTTTTTCTTAGCTGCAGAGCCATTTGCAGTGCATGTATGACTTTGCAGATGTAAGCCTTAATCTTTTTGAGAAAGAAATCTTTTCTTTAAGTCCTCTGGCATTGCATTGCTCTATTTAACTTAAAAAAAAAAAAAACCAAAAACCCCTCCAAAACCCAAAACAAAACCAAAACCACCACTCCCCAAACCCCCAACAACAAAACCAAAAAAACCCAAAACCAACCCCGTGCCCAAACCAACCAAAAAAACCCCCAACCAACCAACAAATATTCAACATTTGTATAAATATATGGAACTTAAGACTGAATCCTCCTCAATAGATACACAGAAGCTCAAGTAGTTTGGAGTCTAATAATATCTTCATCACCCAGTTAAGAAGAGCTGTGAGCTGAGCTGATAAATTTGATTCAAAGTGGTTTTTTTTTTTTTTAATCTGTATCTACTGAGCAACATAGACTGAAAAAAAGAAATGTTTGCCTTAATTAAATTTAGTTTCCTTTATGCTTTTGAAAAGGATCCAGACAAGTTCCAGTTTGGACGTACCAAGATCTTTTTCCGTGCAGGCCAGGTGGCATATTTGGAGAAACTGCGAGCAGATAAGTTCAGAGCTGCCACAATCGTCATTCAGAAGACGGTGCGGGGCTGGCTGCAGAGGGTCAAGTACAAAAGGCTGAGACAAGCTGCAATCGTCATCCAGCGCTACACGCGTAGGCACCTGGCGCGGAGGTGGGTCCGAGGAAGCCCTCCGAGGAAGGGTTAGGTGGGAGGTCAAGTGGAAAAAACACTTCTGGGCACTTTTATTCTCAATCCGTTCCATCTTGTAGACCTTATACTTGGGGGTTTCATAGGAGAAACATTGAAAATGCTCTGCATGGGTGTTGCCTTTCAGCCCTGTGAAAACAAGACCCGTTTTGTGCACGTAGGTACCACTATGGTGAAAGTTCCTGTGCTAGTCAGGACTCATTCCTGGCCCCTCTCTCCAGCTTTATTTGGGGGCAAGAGATCAAAATTCTTTGTCTCAATTTGATTTCATATCTGTATTGATTCAATTTCTAGGTGCTGGGCCAGGGTTAGCGCATAGGCAGCTAGGCTGTCATCAGACGACTAAAGTACTCCGAGATATTTAGGTGAAAGTTTTTCACAGAACTAATATTTTTCTGGGACTACCTCTGGCAAAAGGCGTTTGGATCAGCCAGCGAGTGCTTTGCTAGTTGGTACGTGCTCCTCTTCTGCAGGGATGAGATTTGTGCCTCCTTGGTATCCAAGGGGAGTTCTCAGAATTGATTTGCGGTAGCCTTTGTAATGAGACAAATCACTGCAAATGACTGGCAATGGGGCTATTTACAGTACAGCATCATAGAGCTCAGTGTTTAACTCTCTGTGCGCAGGAACCTCAAGCTTCCTCGTGTCGGTGGCTTCCTGGGGTTTCTGTAGGAGAGTAGGCTGCTGGTAGCAGGTGTGGGGTGGGTGCGAGGGAGCAGTAAAGCAGTGTAATAGCATCCAAACACACAGGTCACCTTGCATCGTGTGCCCCTTATTCGTGGCAAATGCTGCCGTTCTCCTGCATCTAGCCAAGCTGGCTTCAGGCACTTTGCAGATAGGAACAAGGAGTAGATTTGGGTCCTTTCACCTTTGTTCCCCTTCTTGTTTTCTGCTTGGAGAAGCTGTGGTGTGTTAGCTTTGATACTTGGTTTTGAGCAGCAACGTTCTTCCTGGCTCTGAGTTAGCATCTGCCCGTCAGAAGTGCTGCTACCTAATCTGCAGCCCAATGAACTCTGCTTGCGCTTGAGCAACGCGACATCCTGCCTGTCTGCTACAAGGCTCCTGCACAGTCGCTTCACTCCTGATTGCTGGATGAATGTTGATTTCTATCGATTATTGAAGCAACCAAAGGTGAAGAACTTCCATGTTCCTTCCAAGGATTTCCTCTAAATCATACTGTATTTTGGAAGAGCATCAGAGATGCTCGCTGAATTTGTGCTATTATTGGCTCTTGTGAAAGGGGTTGGCCTCCTGGAGAGTCCAGGGATGAGAAGGTCTCAAATGAGCAAAGCTGGGCAGTTTAAGGACTTTTATTTAAAACCGAGCACAGGTTTTTCTTGTCCCCAGAGGTCCATGTACTTCTCTAGGCTGGTGGCTGCAGGTCCCTCTCGGCAGTCTTACAGCTCACTTGAAGACAAGGCAAATGAGACCTAAGCAATACGAGGAAGGTTAAAAAAAGGGGGGGTTGGTGATTAACTTTAGGCTCTCCGGTGGGCTCTCCGTGCACGCCTACAGACTGGGACTCTATATTTACCTTTGCATCAGCCAGCCATCCCTGTACGGAGGGGAGGAGGAATCCCCGGAGATGTCGGGGTATGATAGCTAAAAGAGAGGCTGGAAGCAGATGTGCAGAAACCTCCTGCTGCAGCGTTTCTTCAACATGATTTTTCAGTTCACCTCTTTGTGCTGGTTTCATAGGGATGGATGTCATCTGAATAACTACTTTCTCCTCTTTTTGGAAACAAACCATCCCTTGTCCTCTTTAGTAAGCTCTGGTTCAGTGGGTCCTAATGAGAAACCATCATCCTTGACGAAGAGGATATATAAGCCAATCCGATACGGCTCTTTTAGTTTTGATATGCTTTTACAAAATAAATAAGTGGATCAAATATCTATACAATGCTTCATGCTGAGAGCAATAAACGAATCATAAATTCAGCGAAACAAGCTAATTGTCAAATTAAATGGAGGTTTTATGGGCATTTATTAACCTGTGTAACGGCAAATTGAACATGAATTCAGGTGGAGAATGGGAGCGACGTGGCACAGAGTTGACAACGTCCCTCATTATTTACTCTCTGTGAATTGCTTGGGGCTCTGCTCATGAATGTTGCCAAACCAGTGCACGCTGGTTTAAACGTCAAATCAATTTGCGGCCGTTTTCACCAAGTCGGTAGATACCCCGTGCGACGCTTGCTTTTTATAGTTAGGGAAGTGATGGAGCCAACCTGGCGTTGATTGGCTCAAGTACCTAAGGCAGAGAGTTCAAACCAAGGGAAAAGCTGGAAAATATTTGGGTTTACTGCTGTTTAGGAATGATGAGGTGTGTTGATTCCTGGTGCCAGTGCTCCTGGGTGCCATGGACGCTGTCTGATTGCGTACATGTTCCGATTACCCTAACGGAGACACGCTATCAGCTGCTCTTCTCTTAGCCTTACTGCTGGGATGGGCTTTCTTGAATACGGTCAAGCTACTTCTGGACAAAAGGTTTTTCTCTCTGTCCGGTTTAAAACTTATTAGGACAAAAAGAAGGGGAGTTTAGTTTTACTGCTAACCTTTTCCCTGTGCTTTGCAGACTTGCTGAGCACCTGAGGAGGACGAGAGCTGCCATCATCTTCCAGAAGCAGTACCGAATGCTGCGGATCCTCCGAGCTTTCCAGAGGGTCCGCAACGCAACCATCACCATTCAGGCTTTTGCTCGGGGCATGTTTGTCAGGAGGATTTATCGCAAGGTACGACTCCACGGAGTGTCTTTGTGTTAGAAAAAAGTAGGAAGAGCCTTTATATTTACCTCTGCTGGCATAGCATGACAATGTATTTATTGTGGCCATTTTGACGTTTTACGAAGCTGACTGCCTCTGGTGTTTCTGGAGAGCACACGGTGATGGCGAGCATTGCCATTCAAAGCTGTGCAAGCAAAACTGATTTTGGCAGCAGCACCTCAGCAGAGCAGCTAAATGAAGTTAGTCATTCAGATGCCGGAAGGCATTGTGGAAATCTGGAAATGTCATTTGATCTAACCCATACTCTGCAACAAACCTCCCTGGCACACCGAATTTGTGTCTGAGCTGTGCTGCAGTGCCATTTCCAGTATGGTAGGAAGACCAGTAGGGTCTGTCATGGAAGGCATCAAGTCATTTATTGATATAAATCCCTCTAATTAGTTCTCTCCACTAGCGTTCTGTTGTTAAACCAGGAGCTGAAAGCAAGGAAGTAAAGGTTTGACAACAGCAAGTGATACAGTGAGAAATCATCTGTCAGGAAACTGAGAACAGCTTTGGGGAATCTTCTGTCTGCTCTTCAGATCCAAAGACTTACTTTGGTAGTCACCTAAATTTATATCTAATGGGTGGTTATGGGGGTACTCTAAGAAGTCAGAGGCTCGATGAGCCAGGACGGGAGAGCCTTCTCCTGGAGATGGAGGAGGTTACCTGGACACCTGGTGACCCACCAGAGAGATCAGGGATGTCCTCTGAAACAGAGCAGCTGGATGCTGGTGATCAGGAATTTGTGCTGCCACTGCTTTTTCAGCATCTATTTTTTTTAAATCAGAAGCATCTGCAGGGGAGGCAGCTGGTCCAGCATTTAAACTCTCTGAGATTCAAGGCAACCCAAAATCTTAACAAGGTGTAGAAGTTGGCTGAAGGTCAGGCCTCTCAAATCTGAAGATCCTTAATCTCTGGAGCACCTGGATACAGGTGTTGGATGTAGGTGTTGGTTCAAGTGCATGCTCAGCAACAGATGCAGGGCTGCAGGTGATGCTCCGTGGGGTCAGGGCATGCCCAGTGCCCACCAAGACTTTGCTGTAAGGCTGGAATAGGTCCCCAAGATAATGCAGAAGGGTTTCATCCAGCTCTTCGGGCACCGCCAGCTTTCTCCATCTGTAAGAGTGCCAAGGCTGGAGACATAGAAAGCTCATTTCAGAGTAACTCCTACTGCACGCTAAGTTCACACAATCCCTTTATTCTGAATTACAATTTGCAAGTGCAAAGAAAGCCTTAGGGTGAAACAAAAGGTTTGTGAGAAGCTGATACGCTACCGTTTCTGATACAACTTATCCCAAACTAATAACAGCAAAGTGTCTTGTAATCTTTAAATTCTCCTGGTGTTTCTTTCTTCATAATACTGCAGCGTGGATCAACGTAAGAAAGTTATTAACGACGTGGTGGTTGTATTTCTAATATGTCAGCCTTCGGTTTTAGAGGAAGGAATTGAACTGCCACCTGCTGAAAAGATTGCTGTGTGTTTTGGGGGAGAAATCCAATGCAAAAGTGCCAGAAGTTTCACAAAACCAGATTATAAGTTTTTAAAAATAGAATCATGCAAGAGAACTGGCTGCAGACTGTAGTGAAAGGACTCCAGGGTTTTATTTGAAGGCTATCCATGTGGTAAGAAATCCCACCAGGACAGCTTTTATCTGCAATATAAATTATCATAATGCAGGGGCAGAACACAGGGGAAAAAAAAAAAAACAACTCACACCAGAACAGGTTTTTAGGTTATATCTGATGCTGAAGGGACAGTAAGTTTGTTGCTAAGTGTTGGTGTGTCTGTTAATGGCTATTTAATCTGCTAGCTATGGATCTTGTGGATCTGAGTACTATTCCGAGGTGGAATGTGCGTTCTGTTCCATGAAGTATGTCAGCCCAGATGTCTCCTGTCCCCATCGAGTCTCCTAGTCACCAACCCAGGACCACATCCCCTCTTGTTTCACTGGCCAGGCAGGCATTGCCTCTTTTGAGAGAGCAGCATGGTTCCTAAGAGAGGACTGGGTGTGCCCTGCCTGCATCAGCTGAGTGCAGTGACCAGAGAAACCCCCCAGGGAGGTGGGGTTGAAGTACCCCTTCCCGTCTATAAAAGAGAATGCAAAATAACAGCCTCTGTCTCCAGCCATCACCCCCTGCACTGACCAGGACCCTCCTGCTTGGTGGAGAAGCCCTTTTGAAGGCAGATTGGAAAGTGTTGAGTGCCATATTGCAGCCCACCCAAGGCTGCCGCTACCTTTGCGGGTGACTTTTCTCACTTGATTGTCCCGTTTCTGCCCATGTTTTGTAGATCCTCGCGGAGCACAAAGCCACCATCCTCCAGAAGTACGCCCGTGGCTGGCTGGCCCGTACTCGCTTCCGCCGGGTCAGGGGTGCCACCATCATCCTGCAGTGCTACTACCGGCGCATGAAGGCCAGGCAGGAGCTGAAGGCACTGAAGATCGAGGCCCGCTCAGCACAGCACCTGAAGAAGCTCAACATTGGCATGGAGAACAAGGTGGTCCAGCTTCAAAGGAAGATCGATGAGCAGGTACGTCCTGAGCTGCGCTGGGACAAGTGTGGTCCTGCTTCTGCCTTGCCTCTCTTGTGCTTGTCCTTTCTGGGAAGGTTTTTATCTTCCCGTGACATCTGGGAAGGATGTCATGGTGGTGGCAGCCTTCTGCTACTGCTGGCCAGACACTTGTAAGGGTGAGACACCACCATGGAAGTGCTGATGCGCTTGGATCTTGGGTCTCCACCTTGCTGTCTGAAGAGCTCGCTCAGTAAGCTGCAAAAGCTGCACTGTAATTGTTGGGAGAACTGCCCAGAAGGACTCGGAGGAGGAAGATAAAATGGCAATTTTGAAAACTGGTGCTTGAAAACCCAAGCTAGCTCCGTGTGAGATCCCTGTGTCAAACGGGCTTTGGCCATTACACTTTCTGCTTTGCAAGCATTAGGGGTGCAGAGCCTCTGCCACAGTCTGCTGTGCCGAACCGAATGTCTTGTGAGTCGTGTTACTTGGAAAGTAAAAGGTAAATTGGATAAATACTCGCTTTGCAAAATAGTTTGAGCATGTTTGTGTTACTGGATGTAACAACTGTTCAGAAGTAAGAGCCATGATGAGGGGCGAGATGGTGCGATGTAAGTGACAGATGCCTGTGTGGATGGCTTGATGGTCTTACTGCGGCTACTTCATCACAGAGAGGTCTTCATCAAATGCCACGTGTCATTAATGAGCTGCAAAATAGTTGTTTGATTACACATGTAGGAGGAGGGTTTTTCCACCTACTAACATGAGTGTGCAAGTTACCCCGATAAATACCCTCTGTGTTGCTTCCGATGCTGTACGAGGACTTCAGGGAGGAGTATCATGGACTCGATGATCTTAAAGGTCTTTTCCAACCAAATGATTCTATGAAATACTGAGTAGACCCAGTTGCATCTGCTAATTTCAGCAGGGAAATTCATATCCGCCTGTATCCTTAAACTGTCCTTTTACAGGCAGGAGAAACATTCTCCGTAAGTCAGGATACCTACTTATTTGTAGTACCAGTTATTAGTAATTGCAGTGTATCATTGTCTTCGGGATGTTGTCAGGAACGCTTATACATCACACGCGGTTTCCTCGCAGCCTTAAATCTCTCCCATCCCTGTATGACACAAGAGGTCCTGCCATGAAGAAGATGAGAAATGACTCTGCGTTGGCTCAGATACTGCAGAGTCAAGGCACCCGGGGATTTGCATTACTGCTGGCCGCTTTCATTGCTGTATTAATTGGCTGCAAAGCATGCACCGCAGTAGAGTCTGGCTTTTAAACGACGGGGTTTAATTTTAAAATGCCCCCTTGCGTACTTAGATGTTGCAGACAAACTGTAGCTTAGGAACGGAAAACCTTAGGCATAAGGTTTTCTGTGTATCTATATATCAGAAACTGTTTGATATGACCCTTCTTCTGGAGGGTATTTGGGGGAATTAATGAGGACGAGTCATTTCAGGTCCACGTATTTGGGCTGAACTCATGCAACGAGCATGAACCTCTGTGTTAGGTCTGCTGAGCCGCTGGACTTGGCGGTGGAGCAGCAATATTTTTTTTTTTTTTTTTTTTAAATTCCTTCTCTTTTNTATATGAAATTGCATACAGCTTCATTCACAAACCAGATGAATGGAGCTATGAGCAATATTTTTTTTTTTTTTTTTTTTTAAATTCCTTGCCATTTACTGCTAGGAAAAGTGCGGGGGTGGAACAATAAAGAAAAAACAATCTTTGATTGATGTTGGCTTTCCTGTTGTGGATTATGAAAGCAGCAGAAGGGTCTGCTTTGGGGAAGGAGACGTGGAGAGCTTTTAAGCAGGCAGAAATAACGGGCTGGAGCTCCTCTTGATCTCCCTCGGTCTCTGTGCAGACCCTTTTGAAGGAGTTACTTTGCTTTCTGTGTAACTTTTGCAGGAAAGAATTGCTGCTCTGTATTATTTGCGGTAGTCTGTCCAGTGGGCTAATTTTAACCATCATTTCACGACTGGCAGGTTTCCCTGGGATGCTTTGGATGTGCTAATGAGCACCGTTCCAGTGGACTTTCTTTTCGGTGCAGTGGATTTTTTATTTTTTCCTGGCGGCAGTGAGTTTGTTGCATCATATTTTCCTTAAAGTATCTTGATTTCAGTCCTTGCTAATCTATAAGCACGACCTTTTAAAATGCTGATTAATTTTTTAGGGGAAAAAAAAAATTGCAGGTAACCCTAGAGAGCTGCAGTTGTATCGTTTTCTGGCTAGCCGTGGAAGAAAATGTTTCTATTTCTGCTCCTTTAGCTCATGCATGAACAGAGAGATGCAATACTTCGAGTGTCCCTGAGGAAGAGAAGGTCTTTCTTTGAAAACATTAAAAACTATTATTGTACGTCAGCCCCAGCTCACACGCTCTAGCATCCGTAACTGGGCCTATTTAATTCCGTTCCTAAATAAGGCGAGGGATTTTTTGCACACACGAGAAAGTTTTGAATCTGTTTTGCTGTGAAATAGCCACACTGGACCATTTCTTTTCTATCCACGTTGGACCACTTTCTTGTTTTTTATTTGTTCTTTCCAGTTAAGTGAGGTTTTTTAAAAATGTGTATGTTGTAGCTGCCTGAGACACTTTCAAGGCTGTTACCTAATTTAGCGTTATGTGTTCGTGCAGCCAATACTTAGACTCACAGTCAGCTCCCTACACTCTCTGCAAGCGGCAATGTCTCAATTTTTTTGTGCAGAAAACTAGTTTGGGTAACGGTAGCGATGAAGTTGTCTCTGCCATCGGTAGCAAAATAAACTCTAGATTGGTTCACAGAGCCTGGGTTGAAACCGGGACTGTCACAGCTCTGCTGGGCTGGATAATGATTTAAAATAAAGCAAGTTCAAGTTTAATGGGGTCTGTTGAGCAATCTCCGATTGCAGGGGGGACCAGCCGTTTCGCTACGGGAGAGTAAATGCTCTCTCATGCCTCTAGTAGCTACAACAAGAAAAAGAATTCCTGTGCATTTATCTTCTATCTGGATTGAAGTCTCGGGTGGCTGGTATGTAAAAACGTATACATAAACCTTGGGACACAAAGCCATAAGATGTTGTGTGTTGGAGAACGAGCAGAGGCTGGGGGAGCCTTTACAGGTGGGGGAAGCAGCAGTGATTTACGAACTGGAGTGATTATTGCCATTGTCCATAGGCAAAGCTTTTCTCTCCAAATGTATCTCGTTGGAAATAGTTTTGGTCGTGCAGAAATGTTAATTTCCTAATACCGCGCGAACGCTGAAATTTGATGTTCGCTAATAATTCGTTACAAGGGAGCAAAGGAAAAGAAGTTAGTGTCCCTCGTTTACTTGTTTTTCCATTTGAGACGTGTGTTAATCTTGCTTCGGAGCACTGAGACTGCAGCGAGAGAGGGGTGCTTTGGGAGGAGGTCACCTAGAGAGGGGCCAAAGGGATGATCAGAGCGATGGTAGAAGAAACGATCCTACGAGCCACACTGGGAATCTAAAAGAGACTAATCCGAGGTATAGGTGGGGATTTCAATATCCACCAACTCGCCATGCGTTTGGACAGGGGTCTGTCAGGTCTAGAAGAACCTGTGTAGACCTAGAGGATAAAATTCTCTACTTCCATGGGTTTTTTTTCTTTTCCAGGCTGTAAGGTTCCCTGAAAAATCTGTTGTACAGGAGCTAATGGGAGCCTTTGACCCTATTACAGACATCGATCATACTTCTTTGCACTGAATTTTTTTTTTCTTGCTTGCTTGACTCTGGTGAACGTCTTAGAGGAAGAAGTTGTGTCCCGGGATCTGTGACTTTGCACCTTTACTGCTTATCCTGACCAGTCAAAAATTGTATATCAGGACTTCCCTAGTCCATTGGCTTTTTTTAAATGATACATTTGTGTCTTTTGGAGACTTTTGTCTTCTGGCTTGTTCACCTCAAGCTTTTCTTAGCCTCCACATGAACTAAAAACTTCTGGATGGAAGGAGCGGTTTCTCATGAGCTGGTGTGACTGTTGGTGACTAAAGCTCTGAGAAACGGCAAAAGGCTAAGTTGCAGATTACCAGAACTCTCATCTGGTCTGGAGAACAATCTCTTGCCAAATATTTTCCAGCAAGACCAGGAAAGACCAAAACTGATGTTTCTGGTCGTCAAGTGAAATATCCACCAAAGTCCCATTTAAGAAAGGAAAGCTTTTTGGATCTCTTGTACAATGAGTGATACGAACCCAGATCTTTAAAGCTGTATTGAAAGCTTTCGAAAAGGAAACTTTAAAAAGCAGACTACATTTTGAATTTCAAAACAGTTCTTTTGCTCTCATGATTATCTACCTGATGTTAGCAAAGCTACGTGGTAGGCTCTTTCCTGAAGCTCTTGGTCTGTTGTGAATTCGTCGTCATTTCTGGGGCTGGCTAATAATGATGATGTTTTATTAGTCACAATGTAGTTCCCGTTGACTTTGATTTGAACCACGAAAATCAAAGCTGCTGAATTTTCAGGTCTCAAAACTTGGAAGCAAATCATTGCTAAGTGCTTTAAAAGAGAAAATCTCAGCAAATAAAAAGGTGGTTGAGCTGGCACATGACTTAAAGCTGGGGTTTAGGGAGCTCTTTGTGCTCAAGGCTGCAATTATGCTACAGTGTGTTGTCACCCCAGGCTCCTGCGGGCATAGGAGTCAGGAATAACAGGATAAACCACAAACCCAACATTGCAAACCAAAAAAATTGCAAGCCAATTGCGTTAAGCGATGTTGTCTGGAAGCTGTAATAGAAATGTAGGTTTTTGGGTTTGGTTGCCAGTGCTATCACGCGTTGTTTGCCTTTGCTTCAAGCGTAACATCAGTTTAACAAATGCTTGTATAATCATTACCAAAATATTGAGCTTTTGTCACAGTTTTGAAATTGTTTTTAGCTTTATGAGCTTTATTAGCATATGTGTGGAAATGTTCGTTGCTGGAAGTTTGTTACCCACCATGCTCAAGGATTTTTGACGGTTACTTTTGTAGTTAATCAGTGCATGCATTGATCTGGCTTATGGTCTTATTTTCTTCTTTTTGGGATGTTGGCTGCAGAACAAGGAATACAAACTTCTGAACGAGCAGCTCTCTGTGCTCACATCTGCCCACTCCTCCGAGGTGGAAAAGCTGAAGAAGGAACTGATGCAATATCAGCAGAGCCACCAGGGTGACGGCAACCAGCTTGTCAGCTTGCAAGAGGAGATGGAGCACCTCCAGCTGGAACTTGAAAAAGCTCATGGTGAGAGGAAGGTCGTGGAAGACAGCTACATTAAGGAGAAAGACCTACTGAGAAAGGTATGTGTATTTGTCATGCCTTGTGTTGTGTAGGTGGTCGTGCTGGTGAAAGCTCGCTCTTCACAAGTCCGAACGGGAAAGACTATTCTTTAATTATAATTCTTTTTCTTTTTGTCACTGGATGCCCCTAGAATTTGCCTTTTAACCAGGTCATGGTGCAGCAAGGGCAGGTGGACATCCCTGCAGGAGCAGTGGCTGCCTCCTGCCAAGAGGATGCCCCGTCTCAATGCCTGCCAACCATGAAGAAGCTCCCCAAACCCAGACCCGTCTGAAATAAGAGCACTTAATAACCGCAGATGTGCCAGAGCTTCGTGTATATACAGTGATTCCTCATGGCGTGCAGTGCAAAATATTGGAGAAGGCTGTCGTAGGTGCTGTAAATATTAGGAAGATGTCCTTCCTCAGCCCAGCTGGGTACGGGTCGTGAGGGCTTGGTTTCTGGCCGTTGCAGCTGGTCATAGTGGCTGGTGTTGTAGCTACGTGCAGAGCATGACCTGTGTGGGGACCAACTCATCCCTCCCAAGCAGAGCCACTGCTCCAACACCAGCTAGGCTGGTTGTTACAAGCCTTTATAGGGTTTGGAGCTCTGATGTGGACTAAACTTTTTATTTTCTTCCCCTCCTTCATGCAAACTCCTAAGCTTTCTGGATCTGTTGAGGTGAAGGTGGCCCAATGCTGCCACCATTGTGCAAGAAAGCATTCTAGTGGGAGAGAGAGACTTCAGAGCATAGAGGTTTTTTGCAAATAGTAAAAATGGACATTTTACACTGAATTTCTTTGGTCAGGTTCACTCTGAATAAACTTCACACCCATGCTCATAACCTCAGGCACTAGGGTATGGGTTCGGTTTCCTGCTGCGAATGCTTGTGACTGCTCAGGTTAAATCCATGATCTTTCTTCTTCTGCACTGGTGGTTGAAGTGGTTTCTTTGATCCTGCTATCGGAGAGAACTTAGGGCTTTTCTAGTCAATGCGTTGTATAGAAAAAGCTATTTTGCAGCTGTCTCTCTAGAATAGTGCTTTTTTAGAGATAAAAAGAGGCCTGGGATTAGCTGCATTTTAATTATGGTGAAAGAGTACCCAGATGAGGCTCTTCTAGGGCACTTCACTCGGCAGCACCTGCCCTGGCCGACCTCCCCTTGTGGGTAAGCCCTCAGATGGTGGGTTTGGGTGAGAAGCTGTGGGGACTGTGTGGTCAGGATAACTTAAGCTGAACAATTAGCACAGCTGAAATGCATTTTTGGGTGTGCTTCTCCAAAAGGCATGCAGCCTGTATGTGTGTTGTCTCTTGGCTGGACCAAGAGTTGTTGTTGCTCCGCTCTTTGCACATGTATTGCACCCACACAGGGACGTACGGAGTCAGTGATTTTGTCTTCTCCAGCACCAAATTAGAAGATCCTTTTTGGCACAGGGCTCAGTTCATTAGCTGGCTGCAGTACAGGCTTTTAAAGCCTGAAAGGATGCTTTATTTTGAAGGTGATACAGCTGGGGAAAAACTGCTTCTCTTTGTTCTTGATTGCAAATCCCCTTCGAGCACTCAGAAGAAAGGTTGATTTAATGACCAAAGAAATGCTTTCAAAAAGCATGAAAACAAAGCAAAAGCTTTCCCTTGTTGTAGAAATGCCTCCAGCAGAACAAATACTGTGCGCTTTACCATGACAATAAATGGTTTAATTATAAAACATTTCTACTGAGCAGTGCAGGCTCCCATTTCTGACATTGGCTTTCAATTGCTCCCTTCGGTTCCTTGTCAGTGGGAAGATGGAGAAGACCTGTTTCCTTCCTGGAAACATTAGTTTACCCAAAACACTTCCCGAGAACAATTCTGATGGAGATTTTTGAATAGCTGTAGTAAATCCCAAAAGCGTGGGGAGTGTTGTGAAACTGAGTTCAGGTGTGAGAAGCACTTTTCACCTTCAATAGCAAGACTGCACCGTGGTGGTGGTGGTGGGATGCACTCGCTCTGGAGACGATATCCAAAGTCATCAGACACTTCTGAGTGAGACTGGGGCAACAGCCTTAATTTTATTGACTTGAGCTGGGGCTGCAGCTTCTGCAAATCCATATCTGTTATGATTTTGTAACTGAAAAAACATGCTTTAATCTCTTCCTTATGGCTTTTCTCTCCAACTCCTTAATTTTAGAATTGCTCTTCTTATTCCATTTTGTGATAAAGCTTAAAACATCAGATCTGGGTGAGTACAAACAGCTCTTCCTAGGGCTTTCGGTAGCACCTGATCTTCTCACTTGGTGAGCTAGGATGATTCAAATCCTGGCCAGGACTTCTATTAGGAAAATCCTAAATGCCTTCATCCTTTCCTCACAAGATTAGAGGAGGACCGGAGCCAGATCTCATGAGCAGGTGGTTCCAGTGTAACACTTAAATAAGGGCTGAAGCCATCACGAGTGCTCACTGCTCAACATCTTCCATAGAAATCCTTCAAAGCAGGTGGTGTTGCTATTTGAAGCATCTTCAAAGATGTTTCCTGTAGAAAGATGAGCACAAGGTACAAAAGGTACCAGTGTGGGTACCAGAGATGGAGTTTGTGCTGCTTGGCTGTTGTGTAACTTGCTCCACTCACCTCTACCTGTCTTTAATGAATTGTTTCCATTCTCACTGGGTTTCTGTAAACACAAATGTCGAATTCCAGCTTGTTTCTATTTCATATGGAAACAGGAATGAGATAAACAAGCTCAATCCCTGTAGATCGCATCTTAAAAATATCCGTATCCAATCTAGATTAGAAATGTTTAAACCTGGGAATAATTGTTGCAGATTCTACCAAGCCTTTCAGTTCTCAAATATCCCCCCAGTGCAGTTGAAAAGACTCCAAATTTTTGTCTAGTTTTGTTTTCCAACCGTCATAACTTTGTTTTCTGGGCAGAAGAGTTCATTATCAGCACCCATGAAAGAGCACTGGTGAAACAATCCCATCACCCCTAATATTTTCCCTGATGGGATAAACGAGTCGAGTTCCTCGCTGTCCCATTGCAGCGCAGGTTTTCCTTCCCTTCTATCATTCTTGAGGCTCTTCTCCAATTTTTTTAAAGAGTTCTTCCTAACTTGAAGACACTAGTGCTGATCTAATGCACGCCTGCTATGATATTTATTTGAAATGATGTACGAATGAAGGAATGTCGTTGGTTTTGGTAAGGAATATTAAAATCATGGCTGAGTTCAGAGCATTTAAAACACCAGTAGCTCTGCGTACCTACCTTAAATTGTGTTTTCTTCACTTTCTAGTTGTATTTCCAGTGTCCAACTTTCCTACTGTATATGGAGATGCAGGAGATTATAGTCTCATGCAGACAGCTGGAGTAAATGAATGGATTGAGGAGCGAGGGGTAGTGGGATCTTCCAGTTTCTGTGCACGAGATGTGACTGCTTCAGTCGTGACTTACAGTAAAATATTCGTTGTGCTTTTTCCCTCACCATTACTACGTATCTGGTATATGCAGTATTTGATAAAATACCTTGATTTGAGGATGTTTGTGTGGAAGAGTGAAGTCTGTGCTAGGAACGCATGCCAGCTGGGCTGCCTATGAATTTTATCTAGTGGTGACAGCAAAATTATTATTCTTGGGCACTGCAGACTTCCATTGTGGTGTGTTCGGTGGTGTTTATCTTTGGTATCTTGAGATCCTTCTGCTGCGTGTAGCTGTTTTCCAAGCCGTGGCTACAAGATGCGATGGAGCAGGCACGGGGAATGACATTACGCTGGGATGATGTGTCAGTTTGTTCTCCTACCTGACAGCAGCAGAATCGTCCTGCTTAGCCATAGCAGCATATTTCGCTTGATAATGTGATGTTTTTGTGTTTTGAGATAACGCTGTTGAATGCATCAAAATTCCTGAGGAGGAACAAAATTACGGGGTAGGTTGCTGTCAGCATCAGTCCAGCCTTATTGTCGTGACAAGTGGCCTCGCTTCCCTTTGCTATTAAGAGAGGTAGTTAAAAAAAAATACTATTTTGCAGGATTTAGTTTCTGTTTTCATTAATTTTTGCTAGGCAATTGTTGGTGTTAATTGCTATATATGCTCCTGTTGTATTACCGAAGGCCCTGGTACACGCTGTGCATCACTGTACTAGAGGTTCTGCAGTGGTGTGGAGCATTAAAGTGACTGTAATCTTAATACATGAAGTGGGTACAGTACACATGAAGTTAAAAAAGCCCAAACTATTTAGAATTAGTCTTCCATGGTGGTCATGTTAACTGTGTCCATCTTAAGTAGTTAAGTGCCACATTGCCTGAAACAATCAGCAGATACTGCGTCCAGCTCTGGGGTCCTCAGCACAGGACAGACATGGAGCTGTTGGAGCGGGTCCAGAGGAGGCCACAAAAATGCTCCGAGGGCTGGAGCCCCTCTGCTCCGAGGCCAGGCTGAGAGAGTTGGGGCTGTTCAGCCTGGAGAAGAGAAGGCTGCGGGGAGACCTTAGTGCGGCCTTGCAGTGCTTCAAGGGGGCCTCGAGGAAAGGTGGGGACAGGCTTTTTAGCAAGGCCTGTGGTGACAGGACAAGGGGTGATGGGTTTAAACTAAAGGAGGGCAGATTTAGGCTGGATAGAAGGAAGGAATTTTTTCCACTGAGGGTGGTGAAGCACTGCAAGGGGTTGCCCAGAGAGGTGGTGGAGGCCCCATCCCTGGAAACATTGCAGGTCAGGTTGGACGGGGCTGTGAGCAACCTGATCTGGTTCAAGATGTCCCTGCTCACTGCAGGGGGTTGGACTGGATGGCCTCTACAGGTCCCTTCCCACCCAAACCATTCCATGATTCTATGATTTTTCGCTCCCCTCCAACAGCAGTCAGTGCTATGACTTGAACATAGAGATGAAGCCCATTGAGATGTAGAAATAAACCTCTGATTTGATGACCTGATCCCTTGTAAGAGTTTCACTCCTGCAGATTGTGGTTGCCAAGTCCAGCTGCACAGTATTTTATGAGACTGCTAAAAACATTAATTTAAGGGAGAAATGCACTCAGGAAAAGCAAAGTTAGTCTCTGTTGTTGCAGTGCAGTTCTCCTACACTTCAACTCCTGATGCACAAAGGATAACTGGCAAAGCACAAGGGGACAGATCTTTTAAACAGCAAAGAAAGCCCGGACAAAGCTCCCTGTCTCCAGCCAGGTGAAATGTAATCCCTCTGTAGAGGCTCTGACCTGCAGCGGGCAGTAATTCTTTGCCTTGTTTCGTAGCGCATCTCTGACTTGGAAGAAGAAAATGCTCTCCTGAAGCAGGAAAAAGAAGAGCTTAACAGCAGGATCCTGTGTCAATCTGAAGGTAAGAAAAAAACGCTTATAGTGTTGTCATGCCTCCACTAAACGGGAAGCTTAACTGTTCTCCCCTCCAACTTGTTTTTCCTGCGTGCTTTTCCTACCTTGAAAAGTGCTAATCTTCCCGCACCCCTTTCCTGGGTGTTTTTGTTGTTGTTTTTGCTGTGCAGACAGGTCTGTTTGTGCTGTCCTGCTGGTGGATGGCAAGACAGAGGCTGGTTTAATTGGGGAAATACAGAATAAAGAACCCAAAAGGGCTTTTTAGTTCAGTTACGCTGCAGCATTTACTCCGGGTGATGCGGGAGGCAGCGAGGCTCCTAGGGGTGGAGGGTAGGGAATAGCAACGTCCCAGGATTGATGAATAAAGGATCCAAGGAACAGCACAGTTAACAATATTGAGCTGTGACAAAGGGTTTCTCTGATGTGACAGGAGTCTGTGAGTGTTTTTTAAAACAGAGACTTAGATGGCGAGATGTACATAGAAGAA
The DNA here is from genome assembly GCA_013401315.1 of Balaeniceps rex. Classification (NCBI taxonomy): domain Eukaryota; kingdom Metazoa; phylum Chordata; class Aves; order Pelecaniformes; family Balaenicipitidae; genus Balaeniceps; species Balaeniceps rex. The sequence goes on along the minus strand of VYZW01008003.1, from coordinate 154,957 downwards.
AGCAATCTGGGAATATCCCAAGGCACGAAAGAAACTCTCATGCGTGTATTGAGCTTTTTTTATTTTTTATCATCCTTTTCAGCTTTAATTTTGTGGCAGGATTTACAAAGAGTATCATGCATCATTCTGTGGACATATCTATCACTGCTCCGTAGTACTCGTGAAATACCTCTTGCTCTCAGCCCGATGCAAAATAAAGGAATGAAAATGACATGTTCAAAAGAAACTTGCTGCAAATATTTCTTCATCTCTTATGGGATGCTTTCGGAGCATTGAAGCTTGGGGAAAGCAAGTGGAGGGCTTTTGTTTGGTGTTCACCCATTTAAAAGGACACGTGGGCTACATTTGACTGGTTTCTCAAAAAGGGGAGGGACCAGATTTGCTTCCAAAAGGGAGTTTTTAACAACAACAAAAAAAAAATTATTGGGTAATTTCAACCCCTACAGTCTTATCATGGTAAATGGTTGATGATGACATGAGAAAGAGATGCTGCTGTTGATTTGCTCCTATGCCAAATCTGGTGGTGGGAAGCAGGCAGAGAAGTCTTTAAATGCAGCAAGTACCACTTCTTAAACACGAATGTGTTTCCATACTGTGCTGGTCTTTTCTTGAGGGGGTTTATGGCTGGCCCATGGGAGCTGGAGCTGGCGCAGCTGAGTGAAGCATAATAGATCTGATGGTTTGTAGGTGCTGGAGATTTTCCTATAACTCAAATGGCAGAGGACTTTGCTCTCTGAGCAGAACAACTCAAGCTGTTCCAAATAGTGAGGAGACAGATCTCAATTATAATAGCCTCTAAATATTAGAGAATGCTTATATGTATTTTAAAGGTTCATGGCAGAGAGCATTTTGTTCATTAGTCATTGTTATTGGACGTATTTACAAGAAGTTCACTTCAGAGATGAAGATCATAATTTCTTTTATTATTTTTTTTTTCCCTTCCTTATTTTAAAGATGAATTTGCACGAAACACGGTTGAGGAAAATATCCAGATGAAAAAAGAGCTGGAAGAAGAGAGGTCTCGTTATCAGAACCTGGTAAAAGAGTATTCGAGGCTGGAGCAGAGATACGACAACTTGCGGGATGAAATGATTATTATAAAGGTAACAAAACTGAAATTATGCCTGTTCTATTGTGACCTGGACATGACGTTGGTGGCTGGATAATGTGGCTCGCTCATCCCCAAAACGCTTAATAGAACTGGCATTATCGTGCAGTTTGTGCTTGGTATTTCTAAGACTGAATTTCTACACTGAAGCCAAACCGTATGTGTGCCTTGAAAAGGAGCCTGGTCTTTCACGCTTCTCAGTTAACTACTCAGAGATATCTGTGAATCTCAGCAAAAGCTGGCTCATGCTTCTTGTTTTGCTTTTTCTTTCAGTGATGTTCGTGTGTAGGTGTTGGATTAAAAAACAAAACCCCCAAAAACCCCAACAACATGGCTTCAGAATTTCAAAAGCCAAAATTTTTAGGTTCACCTTTGCTAAAGTCTTGGAAGAACTGTTGAGAAGTAGATAATCGGTGGAGTGCTGCTGGATTAGGTGGAAGGTTGAGTGTTTAAGTGGAGCCCCAGAGGGTGCTGTGAACAGCATGATCTTGAGCTCAGATTTGCATGTGTTTACTTAACAAGCATCTGGTGTCATGAAGAGCCTTTAATTCATGCAGAATTTTTCAGCTGAGCTTCTGTATCACTTCACATTTGAAACGATCCCCTTGTGTCAATATGAATGTTATGGTAGGGCATAAGAACTAGAAAATGAAATTCACTATAAGGTGATAGTCAAGCCTTTTGTAAAGGTAACCTTGATATGTAGACACATATTTGCTCTAAGAAATGATGCTTCGTGAGGAATCCTTCCTTAAACACCAAACATATTATGTATCTGCATCGCTCCTTGGCAGCAAGCACCGGGGCACAGAAGAAACCCATCCAACCAGAGCAGTTTGGAGTCAGATTCCAATTATCCATCCATATCAACCTCTGAGATAGGAGACACCGAGGATGTAATACAACAAGTGGAGGTACAGTAAATCGGGCAGGCTCGGGGGGGCAGAGGAGAGCCCTGCTCTGCAGGGATGATTGATCTGGGTCTTGGAGCACAGAGGAGGAACGCAGGTTGGAATGTAAGGTGTGATGGATGAAATTGAGTTCGTGCTACAGAAATACATTGTTAATTGTGTGAGAGGGGTTGCAGGGTTGCGGTGCTACGGCAAATGCTTACTTGTTTGTGGCATCAGGCTTAAATAGGGCTCTAAAATAATGAAGTGTTGTCTTTTGGCCATACCAGCTTGAAGACTGATGAGAATTCATCAAAGCGGTCAGCGTTGTTATGTGTAGTTATTCCTAGCACTGATTGCCATGACTGCATAGTGATCCTTCTCCGCAAGGACACCAGGGTTCATTACCCCCTTGGCCCGAGCGTTTTCATTCCAATGCATCTTCACAGATGCTTTGCTGGCCAGCACAGCCCCTGTAATCAACAGTCTCTTAATTCAGAAAAGAGCAGCATAAATTATTCCCTGGCTATCAAGAATCGCATGGGAAAGGGAAATGTGTTTTGCTTACGTTTGCTAGAATAGGCTGCTTTTCAAACTCCGCTGTCGTGACTCGAGAGCACGCGTGGATGATGAATGTTCCTAGGATCTGCCACCCCACTGGCAGGACCATATTTTGTGTCCCAGGTAGCATGCCTGCAGAAACCCCCGCTTCTCTTTGTTGGCTGCTCTGTTACGTTTCTTTAATATTTCTCAACTGCTCTGAGAGCATTTGCTGAAGTCAAAGTAATCAGTATTGGCCATGCTTGAATATAAAATATTCCAGGTAAAGCCAATTAAAAAACAACTAATAAATACTTGTCTAGAAGGGACTCAGTAGGGCATTGGTAGTGTTCTTAGCTGTGGCCCCAATCAGCCCGCTTATCTGTTGGGCTGTTAAACGTTCAGTAATTTATTAAAATGAGTCAACTGTTTATTGACGTTAAAAATAGGTGCTTAAAATGGGGGTTTGGTCTTTGAAAGTACGTGCCTTTCTTGGGATGTTCCTGTTACTGGCTATGGCTGGGCTCGGTGCTGATGTACAGTCGGGGCGTATCTGGCACCGTGCGTGGTTATAAAACTTGACTGAAGTCTTCTCCTTTTTCCACACCCTTGTTTTTCTCCAGGAGGTTGGGATGGAGAAAGCCGCCATGGACATGAGCCTCTTCCTAAAGCTACAGAAGCGAGTGAGGGAGCTTGAACAGGAGAGGAAGAAGCTGCAAACCCAGCTGGAGAAAAAGGAGCAAGAGAGCAAGAAATCCCAGGTAAGAGATGGCTTTTCATGGGTACTAATATTTCATGTTGGTAACTGGTTTTCCTTGGTTGCCTGAGGACATGTGATGTAGGAATTGAGGTTTGAGAGTGACAAGTTCAAGTTAAGAGGCAGCAAATCCAGCTGGAAAATGGAGAGAAACTTTTTAACAGCTAAGGACAATTGGACAGAACTGATTTTTTTTTTTTTTTTTTAAAGTAAACTGGTTATAACAGATTTAGGACGGTATCTTAAGTATCTTGAAAATGATGAAATGTAGAATCAATTTTTGTGCGTTTTATTCTGCCTGCACCGATCCCATTTCCTTCTCTTTTGAGAAACTTGAAGCACGGACTGAGTTTTGTTAGTGAAGGTCAGAATGAGGAAGGGGAACGTGAGGGTGGGAAGGCTCTACAGAGGGACCTGGACAGGCTGGATCGATGGGCCGAGGCCAATTGCGTGAGGTTCAACAAGGCTCAGTGCTGGGTCCTGCACTTGGGTCACAACAACCCCATGCAATGCTGCAGGCTTGGGGATGAGTGGCTGGGAAGCTGCCTGGCAGAAAAGGACCTGGGGGTGTTGGTCGACAGCTGGCTGAACATGAGCCAGCAGTGTGCCCAGGTGGCCAAGAAGGCCAGCAGCATCCTGGCTTGTATCAGAAATAGTGTGGCCAGCAGGAGTAGGGAAGGGATCATCCCCCTGTACTTGGCACTGGTGAGGCCGCACCTCGAGTGCTGTGTTCAGTTTTGGGCCCCTCGCTACAAGAAGGACATTGAGGTGCTGGAGCGTGTCCAGAGAAGGGCAACGAAGCTGGGGAAGGGTCTGGAGCACAAGTGCTGTGAGGAGCGGCTGAGGGACCTGGGGTTGTTCAGCCTGGAGAAGAGGAGGCTGAGGGGAGACCTTATGGCTCTCCACAACTCCCTGAGAGGAGGGTGTAGTGAGGTGGGGGTTGGTCTCTTCTCCCAAGTAACAAGTGATAGGACAAGAGGCAATGGCCTCAAGTTGCGCCAGGGGAGGTTTCGATTGGATATTAGGAAAAACTTCTTCACGGAGAGGGTTGTCAAGCACTGGAACAGGCTGCCCAGGGAAGTGGTGGAGTCCCCATCCCTGGAGGTATTTAAAAGCTGGGCAGACGAGGTGCTTAGGGACATGGTTTAGTGGTGGACTTGGCAGTGCTAGGTTAACGGTTGGACTCGATGATCTTAAAGGTCTTTTCCAACCTAAATGATTCTATGATTCTATTTGGCGGATTGCAGATGGACGTGATGCTGCAGCCTTACAGACACAGAAACCACCTTTTGGCTGGGTCAAACCTAGAGCCACGTCAGTGCTCGGAGCCATGAAGAGAAAGGCCCTGGTACCCCACATCTCCACGTGCCTTTCGGTTGACTTGCGTTATTCAAGTGCTTCTTTGCAGTCCTGGCTTCCCCCATCCAGCAGTGCGTGGCGTGAGCTGATAAGCACTTCACCACGTGTCAGCCAGGCTTGTGTCCTCAGCTTGGTACTGTCATAATCTGTGTGGTTTGGTTCTTTTTCCCCCAGTAATGATCACATAGGAATGTAGCTTAAAAAATGGTAGAGTAAATCAGAAATATCAGGATAGCTGTTAGGAGAATGGGTTCTTCCTTTCTATTGCAGAGCAGGGATATTCCTTTGGTATATTCTTTCTTCCTACAGTCTGGGTTGTTGGCTTGGAAGTAATTCAAAAAAAAATTAAAAATTAAGATTACTGACAGCATGGTGGTAACTTGAGACAGGAGTCTGTCTGGACTCGGAACTGGAATCTGAAAATACAGCGCTCTGGCTGCCAGTGAGCTGATGTTTAGCATGGGGGGCTTTTAGTAGCAGATGTCTTGTATACATTTTACTCTGCCATCTCTAACTGAGGCTTTGTGGCTTGTTCAGAGGCCAGAGTGTGGGAGACGATGCCTGCCATGAATTGGTGTCGTGAAGCAGTAAAGATGCTCTTAAATAAAATGCTGAGCGAATGCCATCGCTCTTGGTTTCATAATTGAAATTTCTGGGGCTGTCGTTGCTTTGTTTTGGAGTTATTTTGTTTATTTCTCTCCGGCGTGAGATCTATGTGGCGGCTGACAAATGCCATAAGAGACTCAAAATCATCAACAGTAGTTATTTACTTGCTTCACCAGATATTCTCACTGATCACCTCTAGCAATTTGCAGGAAACACATGAAATGGGAAACTTCCCCAGCCTCTCATCCTTGCTGCAGAGGCAGATGAAAAACCTGCTTCCCAACCGCTGTGTCGAAGATTGTTCCCCTAATGACTGTCGTTTGAAAGCTGCACTGAGCCGCAGTTGTCAAGATATTAATGAGAGATTAAACAATTTTCTCCTGAAGCGGCCCCTGCCCAGCTATGTGTTGCTGGGACTCTGTCTAATGGCAATTAAAAACGTTATTATGGTTGAGCTGCGACAGGGCTGGCTGTTGATGGGGGCATGCCTAGCCATCCTGTGCCATGTGCCAGTTCCTCTGTTTTTAAATATTAATTTATCTCTTTAATCCACGCAGGTGATTGAAATGAAGACTGAAGTGACTTCGGACCACGAAGATTTTGCATACAACAGTCTGAAGGTGAGTGAGGAGCTCCTACTTAGTGCTGTAACCTATTGCGTGGCTCCAACAGCCCAAACAAATTGTCTGAACGTGGTAATAACCCCAAGCCTCCTGTAATCAGTTCTGACTATTCGAGATAGCAGTTTGAAAGCTGTAGCTCTCCATCAGCTCCTGGGCCTGAGGTGGGCTCACAGATGTTTCTCTCTGAGGCAACATCTGTTCTGCTCTGATCTACCTGTTTGAGCCATCCACAGCAGTGACGAGCCCACTTATGGTGAAGGGTGCTTTTTTCCCCACATATTCCCACTGGGACTTTCTTGGGCTTCCTTTGACGTGACACTGCAGGTCTCAGCAGTTTGCAGTAGGTGTGAATCCTTTCGGCTGAAGCCCAACGTGTTTCTTGTTCCAGGCTCCAACTCTGCTAGTTGTCTGCTTTCCTTGCGTTCCCAAGGTGCCACTCAAGTCCAAACCAAATAAATCTGCTGCATGGATTGTAGTAATAGCCTCCATCTCCCAGCAGCAGTGCTGGTTGACCATGGTTGTCATGTGTCTTCCCAGCTGTTGCCCTACCCTGGAATTCGTCTTGTCCCTAAGCTCTAAATCCTTTCAGTTCTGCCTCCATCACGTTCTCCCTACGACATACAGAGTGACTGAAACCTGCTAGGCTCCTATGGCGGCTTGTGTGGGTTGTGTCCTCCTGCTCTAACTGTACCCAAATTCTTCTGGTCTTGACTGTTAGGCCAATTCTTATGTCCTTCTCATCCTCAGAAAACCAGTTTCTAGGATAGGCTTTGTAAGGGAATTTTTTTGTTTGTTTTTTTTTGTTTTTTTTTTTTTTTTCAGTGCAGACCTACATTTCAGATGCTCTTTCTCTCCCTGTCCCCTTAAATATTGCAATGGAACTGAGAAATCCAGAGGGACATGTTACCCATGTCTGCATCATCTCCTCAGAAGGATGCAAAAAAGCAGAAATCAGGGATGGAAAGGATGTATGTTCAACCCTCATTAAAAGCATACCTCTAGCAGTAGATTTTTCTGGCACTTAGTCCATCCAATTTTTAGTCTCTAGGCATGATATTTGTGTTGCGCTTGCTAGACGTGCTGTTTGTGATTGAGGGGAACCCTGCTGAGCTTCATTAGTGCCTCTGCACAGCCCATCGGAGTAGAAGCATGGCAGGAGCTTTAAGATCATTGCCCAGGTGTCTTCCAGTTGGTTAAATGTGGCTATGGAATTTTTAAGTTTCTTGACCTTGTAAAGCAAGCAAAGTGAAGTTGCAGTTTGGAAGGGGAAAACCCAGCAGATGGGAACCACCACCTTCTTAAATGGCTTCTGCGGTTCTGACTTCTGAGTGAGTTCACAAATTGTGTTTTCTTCAAGTTTTAACCCAGGAAGTTCAGAATGGAAATAATAATTTTGGATGTTCCTACTTTCTACGTTCCTAACATACTAACATACGTAGTTCTACATATCTAAGAAACCTTAATAACTCTATTAATACCATTTCATAGGAATAGGTAGGATGTGCTACAAAAAGCAGGGTTCTTTAACCTTTACCCTAAAACAGGTGGAAAATGAACTTGCAAGGAAACACATCTCAGAGTTAGTTTTTAGTGGCTTTCCACTGCAAGAGGTTCTCTTTAAGGATCTCCAGCACAAGGTTCTTGCTGGAGTTGCAGGAAAATGAGCTGAGGGTTGCAGCAAGGAACAACCAAGTCTACAAGCTTGCTTTAACACAGTGCACAGACCAGCTGTAGCTCATGATATTTTGGGTGCTGGCATGTTGGGTGAATCACAGAATCATTTGGTTGGAAAAGACCTTTAAGATCACCGAGTCCAACCGTACCTGTCCACTACTAAACCATGTCCCTAAGCGCCTCGTCTGCCCGGCTTTTAAATATCTCCAGGGATGGGGACTTCACCACTTCCCTGGGCAGCCTGTTCCAGTGCCTGATAACCTGTTCCGTGAAGAAGTTTTTCCTAATATCCAATCTAAACCTCCCCTGGCACAACTTGAGGCCGTTTCCTCTCGTCCTATTGCTTGTTCCTTGGGAGAAGAGACCGACCCCCACCTCGCTGCACCCTCCTCTCAGGCAGTTGTAGAGGGCGATGAGGTCTCCCCTCAGCCTCCTCTTCTCCAGGCTCAACAACCCCAGGTCCCTCAGCCACTCCTCACAGCACTTGTGCTCCAGACCCTTCCCCAGCTTCGTTGCCCTTCTCTGGACACGCTCCAGCACCTCCATGTCCTTCTTGGAGTGAGGGGCCCAAACCTGAACACAGCACTTGAGGTGCGGCCTCACCAGTGCCGAGTACAGGGGAAGGATGACTGCCCTGGTCCTGCTGGCCACACCATTTCTGATACAAGCCAGGATGCTGTTGGCCTTCTTGGCCACCTGGACACACTGCTGTGAGTGTCAGTCTAGGAAGAGCTGAGGTCCCTGTGAAAAGCGAGGAGCATTTGCTTCAAATGCCATAGTGAGAGGCAACCCCCTAGTCCGAAAGGAAAGGATTTTGTGTTCCCTATAGGTGGGTTGGCCTGAGAGGAACCACTGAAAAAGAGAGACAAATACAGCTCAGTGGTGATTTCCCCACTTCTGAATATAGGACACTGCCTGAAGTCTCCATCTGCGATGCGAGAGTGACTTACTGCTGACTTGGAGTGCTGCTTTTCCCTCCTTCCCCCGGGACAGCTGCTTCTGGGACTATAACAAAGCTCTTCCTCTCTTCTCTCTCTTTCTCCTGCTAATTTGAATCTCAAATATTTATTTCTGACTCCTTCAAGAGTCTTGCGTAATTAGATTTATTTTTTCTTTTTGCCAGCTTAAAAAGTCTTTCTCATGGGGAACTAGGCTGAGGTGTCTAAAAGCTTACACGTAGCAAACTCTTCCTGTGGGTGCTCTTGAATGGTCCATGAGATACCAGCTTATGGAGGAGGAAGAGACCTTGGCTTTGATGCACCACTGATGCACTATCTTTTGGAAACTGAGACTCCTTAGCCAGTTTAGAAAGGTTTCAGAAGGTTTTAGAAAGGTGGCTGCAGTGTCTTTTCAGAAACCAGTGTATTTCCCTGAAATAAATATGAATTTTGACCTAGGTGAGGTGTTACTGATGCAGCTGAACAGCTCGTCGTGGTGTAGGAGTGTTGCATTGCATGGGGAGAGAGATGCTTGGGTAAGGTCATGAATGACCCAGGGTGTGGTTTGGATAAATATGAGTATAAATACAATAAACAGTACAAAGGTAAATATATTTATAAGTATATGCATTATTTTAAAATAATGCATACAAGTAATAGTTTGGGTAAACATAATAAATGTGGTTATTGCTGAAGAGCAGGGTTTGTTGGGGGTTAAGGATGTTTCTGGGTCTTGTGCAGTACTTTGTGACCCGAGTCTTCACTTCTGGGTCCCGTTCAAGATATTTTTGACATGCGCAGCCCCTTGAGCGGGACAATACGAGGTGTGGGTGTTAGTGGATGGCTTTGCGGGCTTGGTTTTTGCAACCAGCCCATGGTCTGTTCCTTCATACGTGCCTACTGTCATCCAGCTTTGTGTCTCGGTGTAATTGTCCTCTACTGTCACGGCACCCGTGGTGGCCTCATTTGGATAAGGGGTGGTTGTTTCTTTTTGTAGCTAAGGAATGTGAGGAACTTGGGCTAACACCGGTATGTTTACAGCAGGCATAAATTGTGTGTCCTGTGTAATGGATAAATAGAGTTTTCAGTAGATGCTGTCCCAGAATATGGCCAGCCGGGCGTTTGGTTAGCCATGACACAGGGCTGGAGGGATGTGAAACATCTCCCTGGTGGGACGTGTGTCCCTGAGTCACGCCTGTACAACGAAAAGTTCCTCAGTGCAAAATGTATTTTCCAGCTTGTTTTTTCAGGCTGGGAAGGAGGGAGTGGGAATGAAAGCACCAAGGACTCCCTGCCCTGACTTTTTGTGTTCCTAGCAGGAGCACAATGCGTAATTTGGTTTCTCGCTCTTCACGTAGCTGGGATGTTTGTTTCATCCCTTAGACTTGGAAGCTCATCATGAAATGAGCTTCTGGAGGATTTTATTTTCTTTTCCTATTGAGTACCAGAAATAGAAGAGAGGGCAGATTCCTGGCATGGCAGTGCTAACCTCTGATTTACACAGGCTCGTACTTCACCCAGCACCGCTGTGTAAGCCCCTTCCTAAGAGCATTTCTCACAGCGCAAGTAGAAATCTCTCTTTCCACATTCTGACCAGTTTATTTTTTTTATTTAGAACATTTATTCTGTTCTGCCATCGCTGATGCTGGTGCAAAAAGGGTGTACGGGCCGGGGACGATAGGTGTCTCGCCCATGTCTATAGATATTTTAACATTGCTCCATGCCCAAAATCTGCCAAGAAAGGAGTAGGGAATTAATTTAATTGTAAACTCTGAAAGGAGTCCAGGGCAGGAGCTCTTGGAGCAGGGTTGTTGGTTATAACTTTCTTTCCTGATCTTCCTGGCTTCGTTTCTAACCAGAGCACAGCTTAGTATGACCAGTCCCTGGAGTTAGCAGTGTGGCTGACCCATTTGAAAAAAAAAAAAAAAACAAAAAAAAAAACAAAACAACAACAACAAAAAAACCCAACCAACCAAACAAAAAAACCCCCCAAAAACCCCAAAAAACAAAAAAAAACGCAACCACCAAAAATAGAAAAGGAGGAGGGGGGAAAAAAAAAAGGAGGGGGGGGAAATCAGGGGTCTTATCCATCAAATTTCAAAAATCACAGAAGAGCCATGTGTGTAGAAAAGCACTTAATCGCTTTCCTTCACCTGTCTCTGAGCACGATCAGAAAAGAGCAGAAAGCGAGTCGATGATTTAGCCACGCGGCAAGGAGTTAAACCCAGTTTGGTATCAATTCCCCACCGCATGCACACTTTGCAAACTCTTGTTTTAAAAAAACAGTTATAGAAAAGCCAGTGTCTCGTATGCTTCCTCTGCTGAGCTGTGGTTGACGTGGATGTGGAGGAATTGCTGGATCACATGCATTTCTTATCCTTTTTTTTTTTTTTTTTAAATGACAGATGGTGTAAAGTACCTGACTGTGCTCTGTTACTGATGGTGTTTGTTCAGCTCGGAGTATGTCCAGATGCCAGATCAGCTATTCTGTTCACACCTCTGCTGTGATAAGGCATGCTATTTATAATTTGTAAGGATTTATAATTATAACACCCGTTTCCTATGGAAACGAGGTTTACACAGCTGTGCTAGCTACACACTGTATAAATTGTATAAATTACCCCCATCCCCCCCAGGCATTTTCAGATTCATTAGCTCGCCTCAGCCAGAGCTGATAATGAAGCAGATATCCCATAGATAAGAGGGACCGTGCAAGAAAGCTGTGGAAAGGGTCAAAAGGCAGTGGGGAGAGAGAAGAACCTGGGTCTCAGTGGGGAAAGAGCTTGTGCTATTGTAGACACTAGAGAATCCACAAGGATGGGGGTCAGTCCTTAGGAAAGAGCTGACCCCCAATCAGTCGGACACCAGACTTTGTCAGCTCGCTTGCAGATCTCTCGGTTTTTGTCATGCAGTAGTCGGATACGGATCCCGTTGGGTTTTGGTGTTGTCCAAGGGGCCTGGGTGCATGGGGACAGGAGGGAGCAGTCCTGGGTGCTGCCGTGCAGCAGCTGGTGATGGAGGATCCAGCGCAAAGAGAAGGTGGGTTGTTGGGATTCGGGCTGTGAACAGGACCCCAGGAGTCTGGCTCCCTCCCCATCTGTGACCCAGAGCAAGGACTGCACCATCCGTAGGAGCAAGGCTGCTCTTAATCCAGCTGGGATGCTCCAGGTGGGTTTTGGGTGCTGGCAAAGAGCTGCCAAATGTCGCGTTACCCCCTGCAACCAAAGCTTCGTGGTGAAATACTGAAATAAAGGCTGTCTTAGCTGCTGGAGTTTTATTCTTCTGTCTTCTACTGTCATGCAAAAGCAAATAAGCCCTTCAGTTGTCTCGGCAAACAGGGCGATGCTCATGCATTGTTATTCAGGAGAAGCAGTTGGTGTCAAACTACAGTATTGCCCCTGCCTGTCAAATGCCAGCAGCTGACGAGACGTCAGGGCAAGAAAATCCTCCAACTTGCAAACGTTGCACCGGGCTAGGGGAATTACAAAATGTATGGGAAAAGAAGCTGTAGTGGGAATTCACACAGCCGTAGCTCACCTAACGGAACGTCAGCCGTGATGAAGGGTCGTGTAAATCGGCATCTTCCAGCTTATCTAATGAATACGAAGGATGAGCTCAACATTGTGGGGTTTGTGGTGGTTTTTTGATTGAGAAGGAAAAGAAAAGAGGTGGAGAAGAAACAAACGTGTTTCGCTTCTCTAACAGCTTGCTTTGGTGTTTAAAAATAGTGTCAACAAATGAAAAAATCTCCCGTGTCACCCTGTAGTGTTGTTATTAAATGGCAACAGGCTGCTGATTACAGCAAAAATCTTTTCTGAGCCACACATGGCTGGACGGGCAGCAAAATCCAGGTCCTGGCATGAATTGCTCGTTCGGCTGTGATCATCGGTAATTGAGTTACCTTAGAGGCGTCTCAGAAAAGGATGAGGCGCTGCAAGACAGTTTAGATTAACTGGTTAATGGCTTGATATTTTCCAGAGGCAAGAGCTGGAGTCGGAGAACAAGAAGCTGAAAAATGAACTTAATGAGCTGAGGAAGGCTATCGCAGACCGAGCAACCCAGAACAACTCGTCCAACGATATTCAGGACAGTTATAACCTCTTACTGAACCAGCTGAAATCGGCCAACGAGGAGTTGGAAGTGCGGAAGGAAGAGGTGCTCATCCTGAGGACGCAGATTATGAAGGCAGCCCAGCAAAAAGAGACAGGCAAAGACATGGTAATTGGGAGGGTAATGGATTTTCTTTTCCTTTTCCTGTTCTGTTGCTGAAAATTCACTGCCTGCGTGAGCGATGCCATTTTTGCTTTGGTAGGCTCTGGGTGGCAAGATGGTGCAGGGAGGTCATAGGAGGTTCTGGATAAGAGATATAGTCCATGCCATCATTTCAGACAGCCCAGGACTATATGTCCCGTGGTGGTCTGCACTGCGGAAGGTGCTGGATGGAAGTGTGGAAGGACCTGATGAGGTCTAGCCAGCCCACACCAAGGAACAACTTCTCCAGCCCTGCACCAAGGTGTGGTGGTCTGAGATGGTTCATGGTGGTGCTTTGTGACAACTGGCTTATTCTGCAAGGAAATGGAATTGGGAAAAAGAGCTTCTGGACCAGATTCTGCTGACTTGGTGCTGGTGCAGCTGTAACGTGTTTCTACTGGTATGTAGACAAGAAGAGAGCCTGTCCCATCATAGTCATTTGAGGGCTTTTTGTTTAGAGCCTGTTCTGATGGAAGAGTACATTTTCTGAAAACTCTCACTTGTGCTTTTTAATTCACTGCCTCATTATTCCTCGGGGTTTTGGTATGTTTTGTATTTCAGACCACACACCCCCCTTTATCTCCCTCCCAGGTTCATGCATCCTCCTTCCATCTCCTAATCTCTGCTGCTGTCTGTTTGCATGTGTATGAATGCATAGAAACTCTCTAGTCTGATGGATGCCCCGAGGAAGCTCCAATAAGGATGGTTGGGAGCTGTTCAGTATTAGGAATTTTGAAAGACAGGAGATGTGCAGGATGTCATGCTGCTGTGTTTTGCACATTGAATTTAGGAAAGCATCACCACCAACGCCAGCTGGCCGAACAGTGACAAGCACATTGATCAGGAGGACGCGATTGAAGCCTACCAGGGGATGTGCGAGACGAACCGGTAAGCGTGGCCCAAATTTTTCCAGCAGCAGGAGGGGCTGACCAAAGCGTGAGAGGTGGGATCCAGAGCAAAATTAACAACATGTTTTAGAGAGTTACCCGCTTCTGGATTGTGTTCTGGACCTTGGGTCAAGGATGGGCCATAAAGATGGGACCAAAGATGCAGGTCTAGTAATGGGTGAGGAGCCCTCATCTTTGGCGCAGTGTGTCCCCAAGGGAGGGGAGATACTGGCCAGGTAGAAAAGCCAACATGGAAGTGAGCGAAGCTGGATTTTTACTTTGCTTCCAGTACCTAAACAGCAGCAATCTAGGATTTGGGATATATTTAAGAGTCAATTATTTCAAGTAAGTCCTCATGCTATGCTGGGAAGACAGCACGGTTCCCCTCTTGTTTTCCCAGAGGCAAAAGCCCGTGATGGTGAACTGAGCTAACAAACACACGCTCTGTGCTCTGGCAACACCCACATTGTTGGTTTTCTTGCATCTAAACTGAAGGTCGGGAACATTTGTTTGATTACAGGTTTCCCATAGCAAGGGTTAATATTGTGAACGTGTGTCTGTCCTTGTATAACAATGGGCTTATATTGCGAGGCATTAAATCAATCCTTGCAGCTGTGCAGGAGGACATCAAATAAAAAAATCGTATCTTGCAAGAAGGCAAAATTACATGGATTAAACAGCAAGATAATATGTAAAGTAAGTATTTATTTTATTGGAAGGAAATTGAACGTTCATCTCCTTTTCCCTTGACAAATAGAGATGTTTGAGGCTCTTTTTTCTAAATAATTTGCATTCAGAAAAGTAGTCAGAAGACCTAACCCTCGTGGCTTAATGGCTTTTAATAACACAGTATACCTTGGCACTTTGCAAACTGGTTGCAGAGGGTTGTTAGCAGTCCAGGATGGGAAAGACCAGGGCTTAATTAGGATTTTATTCATACCTGTATGAGGGCTGGAGTATCTCTGCTACGAGGCCAGGCTGAGAGAGTTGGGGCTGTTCAGCCTGGAGAAGAGAAGGCCCCGGGGAGACCTTAGTGCGGCCTTGCAGTGCTTCAAGGGGGCCTAGAGGAAAGATGGGGACAGGCTTTTTAGCAAGGCCTGTGGTGACAGGACAAGGGGTGATGGGTTTAAACTAAAGGAGGGCAGATTTAGGCTGGATAGAAGGAAGAAATGTTTTCCACTGAGGGTGGTGAAGCACTGGCACAGGTTGCCCAGAGAGGTGGTGGAGGCCCCATCCCTGGAAACATTGCAGGTCAGGTTGGACGGGGCTGTGAGCAACCTGATCTGGTTAAAGATGTCCCTGCTCACTGCAGGGGGTTGGACTGGGTGGCCTCTAAAGGTCCCTTCCCACCCAAACCATTCTGTGATTCTATGATTCTACGAATATGAGCAAAGACACACCATCTTTGAATACAGTATGAAAAATTGTGAAGAGTTGCTTAACGCTTTCAGAACTGGATGGCCAAGAAGGTGCAATGGGAAATCCATGTGCCCGGATTGATGTGCAAAAATTCAACGTATATATAGCTGTGTGGTTACCTTTGGTCATCATGTCTGTGCTGTATGTCCCCCAAATTCCTGCCGTAGTATGGGCTGGATTTTCTGAATTTGCATCTATTTTACTTCTTGGGAAAGCCCTAGGAGAACCTGTGGAGAGATCTCCAGTTACCCTGTGTGAGTACAAAGATGGGCTTGCTGGAAGGGCTGGGCTCCACATGCATTGCATTTAAACACAGCTTAAAACCCTGATGGGTGGACTGAGGCTCTGCCCACACTAGTAGTGCCAGCTTTCACTTCAGCCCGGGGACCTGGAGGAGTGGGGAGTGTTGGGGTCCAGGACTCTTGTGACACTGGTTTCTCACCTGGGCATCATGTCTGGCTGGAGCAGGACCAGTTTGGGTTTTTTTCCATTTGTTGCCATTGAACATTTGCTTTCCTGAAGTGAACTTGCTGATGAACTTGCTTGCTTCGGTCAAGCATTGGAACAGGCTGCCCAGAGAGGTGGTGGAGTCCCCATCCCTGGAGGTGTTAAAAAAGCGTATAGACGTGGCATTTCAGGACATGGTATAGTAGGCATGGTGGTGTTGGGTTGGCGGTTGGACTAGATGATCCTAGGGGTCTTTTCCAACCTTAATGATTCTATGGTTCTATGAAATTTCTGCCCCTCCTGCAGTGGAGGTGATGAGATTGATTTAAACATTGTCTTTTTGTCAGTGAATCAGTGGGGCTCAGTGTGCTTCCTGCTGCAAGGTGTGCTTTTTGGTCACTTAATGAATTCTGCGGATTTTCTCTTACTTCCTTCCAACTTTCTCCTGGAGCTGTGGGCACTGGTATGGGATGTGAAATCCCATTATCAGGCACAGGTTTAATTGCTCCCTAAACTGCATTTTCCAGTGTGCACGTGTAGGGATGGTTAGTTTGCGTTCAGGTGTTGGTGAAGGAGTTGGAGTCAAAATAAGGGTTGCTGCTTTCATAGGGCACGTGTCCAACCTGTAGGTATGGGTTGTATCACTGGTCCCCAGTAGTAATTGATATTTGACCATCCTGGAGTGCGTGTTGTCCGCTTTCACTCAGCCTGCCAGGAGATTCCGGTCCTTCTTCAGCCGTTCTGCTTTCCAGACTTAGCAACTTCTGCAGGGAGGATGGAGTCACACGTGGAAATCATCAAAAATGCTGCAGTGATCTAATTTTCCACAGTGTATAAATCTCTTTCCTTGCAATCGCACAGGTGAGCTGCAATTTAAGAACTTCATGTGGTCAGGCCTTGGTGGTTTTTGGCCTCTTGAGATTTGGG
Source organism: Balaeniceps rex (assembly GCA_013401315.1). Lineage (NCBI taxonomy): Eukaryota > Metazoa > Chordata > Aves > Pelecaniformes > Balaenicipitidae > Balaeniceps > Balaeniceps rex. The sequence goes on along the minus strand of VYZW01008003.1, from coordinate 138,531 downwards.
AGGGGAAATCTGCAGTCTCCAGGCGCAGTTTCCTATCACCTCTCCTACCTACCTCTCATACGAAGCTTGGCTGGAGCTTGGCTCTTGCAATACAGTAGCAGTAGCTGTACGTGGTATCACCCTGATTTTCTGCAGTGATTTATCCCATGGCTCGTTAACCACCACCAGCTTCCCCATTATATGGTTCCCTGTGCATTTGTTTGTATATTGGGTTGGTTTATAAACTGTGTAGGCTGGAGTTGATGGCAATAAACCAGATGAAAACAAACGCTCGGGGAGCATGGATTATTGTATCCGTCGATACAAATTAGCATTCCCTCCTGCCAGCACAAATTTGCATTCGTACTTATGCAGCTTTATACCCAAGTGTGTCAGCATGAGAAATAAAACTGCTTTCTTTTTCTAATCTTGATCAATAAATATTTTAATGGAAAGCTTTTCTGGTGGGATTGCAGTTCTGAAGTGGGATTGATAAGCAAGAGCCACTTATTCTCCCGCCTGCGCTGCAGGGAGCGCTCCCATTTCTCTTTACCCTGATACCTCTCGTTTTGTTGGCTGTTTCTAACCGAGGCGGATGCTCTTCCATCGATCCAGTCTGACCGGTGTGGTGAAGCCATGGTCCACCCATGGGTCCCTCCTAGCTTGTAGTCATCATGTCTTAGCTCTTTAGGCTGGGGATGGAGCATGGCTTTATTTTAGTGGGAGACAGACCTTTTATTCACTCTATGTCTGTATAATCCAGGACTTTTAAATACAGCAGGAGGAAAATGGGAAAATCTTCCAGTTGCTGCTAACCCTGCCCACGCAGCGATTCTCTTTCTCCACGCCGCTCTCGGGGGAAAGCCCTTTGATGCCAGGTCAAGGAGAAGTTTGAATTAAAACCGGCCCCTTATAAATGCAGCGAACTCAACTTGTTTTCTTTTCCTTCCCCCTACCTTGCTGACTTTCAACTGCATCAAGTTAGTTTCCAGCTAATTTTCTGCTTCAATAACTGAATGTAAAGCTCAGTAGGCTCTTTGTTCCCTGTTCCAGTTCTTGGGATCTTTCTTTCAAGCCTGTTTGATCTTGGGTGGAAACGTAGAGCTGACAAAAGACCAGGTGATGATGTTAGAGATAATAACCTGGCAGCTCAAAGCAGATCAGGCTTAGTCTTTGAAATGAACTTCTGTGATAACTTCCAAGTGATTTCTGTAGAGTACATGGCTTTTTTTTTTTTTGTCTGCTGGGTAAGTCCCACCTGCAGCTGCAGTGCAAAGCGAAGGGCTGATGCTGGCTTCGCGCCGAGGATGCTTTTGAGGCTGGAAGAGGCCATCGCATGGCAAGCATTCATATCTCTGCTTATCACTCTTCAGTGTGTCTCTTCTTATCACTGCTTCCCACTCTGTCATATATCTAATCTGTGATGTGCATTAGTTTTCCATTTAATTTAAAAAAAAAAAAAGGCATATCTGTGTTTGAAAATGAAATGGCCCTTCTTCTTTATTAAGAGATGATAATTATCTGAAGATGCTAAAATTAACATCTCTGGGGTTCGGTATATGTGCATGTTGATGAACACGGACTGAACGCTTATTTTCCAGGGCGGTTTTATTTTAGTATAATGGCACCCTCTTGAGCTGCTTTCCTCAGTTACCACAATGCATGTGATTAAAAAAGGAAGGAAAGCTATTTTTTTAAAGGAGGTTATCCAGGAAAATGCTTCTCTTGAAATAATAAAAATAATAAATGCTGCTCATCGTGTGAGATTTCCCAGGTTGCGGACATGTAATAAATAGTGAGGATCCTTCCTGTTTTTTTTTCCCTTGGTTTTCAGTGCCCAAGTACATGTTCTGTTAAGATTATCTGAACCCCCCCAAAAAAAAGGCCTTGCTAACAAATTTACCCCAATCAGACTAATAAACCTCCCTGTATCTGTCAGCCTGCAGACCCTGTTGGAAGCCTGCTATGTATGGGTAAAAATAAGGTTTTAATCTAAATTCATACCTACGGCTTTAACAGCTGAATTTTCCAAATGTCAGTGCCTGAAATGTTTGCTACTTTTGAGAAATGCCGTGCTCGTACACCGGGGCGGAAGGGATGTACAAGCTGTCTGCAGCAGCGAGACACCTCTCGAGTCCTTCCGTGGTAGTGCTGCGACACCCCAGTTCTCGCTGCTTTCCTCGTGTGAAAATTTCCTATAGAAAGTTTGTGCTTTTCCACTTAAATATGCAGAGCTTTCCTTGCCGGGGATGGCATCTGCTGCAGCTCTTTTCAAAACAGGAGATGCGTATTGGCTTGGTTCCTTTTTTTTTTTCTCTGAAAGTTTAATGATCTATTAAGTGATTTTTTTGTTGTTGTTTAATTTTTTTGTTATTATTTCCAAAAAGAAAAACTGTTTTCTAACTCGCATCAAAACCAAGTAAAATCTCGCTGTAGCAAGCGTTCCTGGGCAGGTTGACCAGCGTACATCACTTGTTTGTAATGTGTTCACCACCTCATTAAAGAAGATAAATGAGTTTCCTGCCCTTTTTCCATCCTTTTTTTCTGGAGCACAAGTGCTGTGAGGAGCGGCTGAGGGACCTGGGGTTGTTCAGCCTGGAGAAGAGGAGGCTGAGGGGAGACCTTATCGCTCTCCACAACTACCTGAGAGGAGGGTGTAGTGAGGTGGGGGTTGGTCTCTTCTCCCAAGTAACAAGTGATAGGAGGAGAGGCAATGGCCCCAAGTTGTGCCAGGGAAGGTTTAGATTGGATATTAGGAAAAACTTCTTTACTGAAAGAGTGGTCAAGCATTGGAACAGGCTGCCCAGAGAGGTGGTGGAGTCCCCATCCCTGGAGGCGTTCAAAAAACGTGTAGACGTGGCACTTTGGGACATGGTTTATTAGGCATGGTGGTGTTGGGTTGGCGGTTGGATTAGATGATCTTAGAGGTCTTTTCCAATCATAGTGATTCTATGATTCTAAAAAAAACCCCCAAAAAACAAACCCCCAAACCTGTTAAAAGAAACTTTTAGTATTAAAGTGAGATGAGACTTTTCTGGGCATTTTTCTGCCTGCATGGATACAAGAGGAGATTTGATCTCATACGGATGTAAGGAAACAAACATCCGAGGGGTGTTTGGACCGAAGGTTGCTCTGAGGAAAGGCTGATGTGTTTGACTTGATGACTGAGGAGACCCTCAACTGAAGTAGAAGGAAGAAAATTTGTTTTAGACAAGTGGAAGTTATTGCGGAAGGATGAAATGGCGTAACTTGTCTTAAAAATGTCGTCTTAGTGAGATGTGCCAGAGCGCAGAAGGTCTGGAAGAGGAGTGAGCTGTTCCAAGCTATCAGTACGCAATAAGCAGTGGGGTCGGGTTATGTTTGCACTGTGGGTTGGAAGTGCATGTGGGCTGTTCCAGCTCAAAAATAGTTAATTCTGGGGGGGGAGCAAGCAAGGAAGCCTGTTGGGAGCTGCTAAGGATCACTCTGTGCTTTTCATTTTACCCCATCTGTGTTTGGACAGCTCTTCCTTACCCCTCGTGCTGACTTCTGCTCTCATTTATCCCTCATGGTCCTTGTTTCTCCTTGCTGGTTTTTAAGCCCAAGGTTTTAAGGAGGATTTGAGCTAGCTGGTGTGGCGTAGGCTTGCCAGCTTTTCTTTGCAATCGTATGGGAAACAGCTTAGCCGTACAGAAACGAAAATGCAGGCTCTGACCTCCAGGAGTTGGGCTTTTTGGCAAAAACAGTGACATCTCAGGAATGATGGTAACCTGCCAGGAGGTTGGACTGGGTGATCTGCGATGGTCCCTTCTGACCCGAAAGATTTTGGGTTCCTGTGTTGGATGCGGTGGGTTGGGGAGGAAAGGGCTGCACGAGGAGGCATTTCACCGCTGGGGAGGGAGGAGAAGCTCCACTAGCCAGGGGTGTCGTAGGGGACACGACCAGGGCATGGTTCTCCTTCACCATGGTGGAAGAGGAAATACAGTGTAATGACAGTGTGCTTTAAAAAATAAAATAAAATAAAATAAAATTAATAAGGGTTCTGTACCTTTTCCCCTTCTATTGCAATTGACCTTTTGTCTTTCTCTGTCCTCTTGTTTCCTTTTTCTGTCCTTTATTTCTAGCAAGACTGAGGACTGGGGGTATCTCAATGAAGATGGAGAGCTCGGCTTGGCTTATCAAGGTTTAAAGCAAGTTGCCAGGTCAAATGCTTTCTTTTTTCCCCACTGCTGCTTCTCCTCTCCTTTTCGCTTGCCCTTTTCTTTCTTTCTCTTCCTCTGCTGTTGTCCTCTGTAGGACCTGTTGTCCTCTCTGGGAGCAGCCGGAGGTAGGATATCCAAACTGGAGGAATTGAGACCCTCCTCTAATTTTCAGAGGAGTCGTTGCAATTCTAATTGAGCATTGCTGATGGGGGCTGTTATCTCTGATGCCTGAGCTGTGATTCAGTAAGAATTATGTTACATTAATGGGAAATTGTGTGATAAAGGAGTTGGGAAGCTGTCGTCTCCAGGAAGCCAAAAGAAACCCCCCAAAACCCAACCCATTTTAGGTGTGTTTGTTTTTTTCTGAATTGCACTAAGATATAGCACCTCCCTAAAAGTGTTTTCTCCCGATCCTTGACATGTCAGAAGCGGAGTCCCTGTGCTTGTATCGCGATGCCGTCTGCTTTGCATGCTCCCGGGGATTATGCGCTCCCATCCACGCGTTGCCTATAGGTATAAGGAGGAAGGTGCGTGGTGGGCACACAGCGCCATCCTTCCACAGCTCTCCCCATGTCCCGGTCTGGTGGGCAGATATCCCGGTGGGACACACCAGGGCAGTACCTGCAACCTCCGTATCTCCTGGGGATGCTGGTGGTTCTGTAACGATCTCTCATCTCCAAGCTAATGAACATTTAGAAACACAAACGGAGATTAAAGCAAGGCAGAAGGACTCCTGGATTCTTCTCCTGGTTCAACCTGGTGCTCAGAAGAGCTGATAATTAAATGTTCATCAGTCTGTGCTCTCCTGCAGGGTGGTTATGAGGCTCCAATATATATGAGTTTTATAAAAAAATATTAAATGAGCTGATTAAGAACACTACAGAGAGGAAAAGTTAAAATAATCTTTTGTATAAAGTAGTCCAAAGCGGTCACATCTAGAGGGATCAGAGTAAAACCAGACAATAACAGGAAAAATATCGGGGATGTTTCATTTGTTTTTCAAAGCAATGCAGGAACCCAAGCTTGTAGAAGGAGCGTGTTTTTCTGACAGCGGCTCACGGTTAATCCGAACCCACGTGAAGAAATAAAATGAAAATTAAGTACTTAATATTATTTCATGGTGGGCTTGTATTTTCTAAGCCTATTAAGAATATAACTCCTGACAACATGATTACGAGGCTGTGTGCGTTATTGCCCATGTTTCTATAGTTCGAAAATATCCTTTTCTGTCTCTTGCTGGAAAATGGGAGTAGAGATTGGGTTGTTTAGATCTCCTAAAACCAAGAAAAAAAACCCCAAAGTGGAGAATGATTAACGCTTTTCATCCAGAAATGTTCTATAGAAAGCATGCGTTCTTTTATCCAATCTTTTAAAAAAAAAAAACCCCAAAACAGCAAAAAAACCCCCCGTGCTTAATCGTTCCTGCAGGGAAACAGTTCACAGGCGTGAACCTCCAGTAATTTCCCAGTGGACCCAAAAGAGTTGGAGCTTTTTCCCCACCGGCACAGCTCCATGTCTGTGCATGCCCTGGGTAAATGCTAAGCTATCGACACCATAGTCTTCCTCACCTTTGAGGATTGCCATTTGCATCCGATGCCAGAGGAGCCGAAGCCCCTGAGCCGGGTGCATGGCTGTCCGTAGCTCTGCCCAGGAGAGCACGTCCACGAGCTACAGCAAGGACACGGGCTCGGTTGTCCCCATGGGTTGTTCCTCCCCTTTGCCACCATCGCCCTGTGTAGTCTGGGACTAATACTTTGCAGTTTCTGGCTCGATGCCGCTTTCTCAGACTCCTCATTCCTTCTGGAGTCACTTATTTCAGGCTTCTTGAGAGAGCTGGTGGACTAACGAGGAGATTCCCATTTAGCAGAGGGTAGGCAATACCCTTAAAAATCAATTTATCGTGTCACTTGCCAGGTTTGTCAGCATCCCCGTCAGCAAGGGCGTGTACAGGAGGGCAGTTAACATCTCCGTGATGAATCATTCTTCCACTGGATTAACGAAGGCATTCTGGTTTAGCAAATGGCTGGATAACGCACTAAGTAAATGCCTTACTAACCCTTTAGCTCAGCATTTTCCCCCTCAGGGTTGTCCTTGTGCTCAGGGCAGGGCTGGAAGGAGACCTGGTGTAGGGGAAGGGGGTGTAGGAGATGATGGCAGGACAAATTATCAGAGGAAAAATTTGGGGACCCATCTAAAAGTGGGAGAAGGGCTGGTTTTGGTGGCTTCTGTCAGCTGTGTATCATGGCGTTAGTATTTGTATGTCACGGAGTACAAGGAAACAAGACTTTTTACCCACTGCTGAAGGGTCCTGGTGAAGCCAGCGGCGATAATGAGAGCAGGAACTGATCGAGATGACAGAAAATTGCCTTGTGCATAGTTTTCTGCAGGTAGTTTGTGAATGAAAATTGAGCTATAAATGAATATACTTTTTGGTAAGCAAAGATCAATAGCAGCTCTACAAACAACTGGAAGGAATGAAGGGTTTCAGCTTCTGCCTTTCTTGAAACTCCCAGCAGCAGCAAGCGAAGCCTGCGGCAGTCCAACCGAACGGAGCCATTTGCAAGGCATGCGGTTTGGATTTCAAGAGTAAGAACTGATGTTTGAGAGGGGGTGTGCAGAAGAACAAATGCCCTTCAAGCTGAGCTTTTGAAAAACCCGCAGGTCTTGATCTGCGCTGCTTTCTTGCCGTGCATTTGCTTTTTACTAATGGGAAGAGTAAAGGAACCCAAATTTGTGATAGAGTTGCAGGAAAAAAAGGGAGCTCTTGGATTATTTTTTTTCCCTTCCCTTTTATTTAGAAAACCCCCAAACTTTTGATCTCATGTCTCTAATTTCAAAAGTATTTAATCTGCAGTATAACAAATGACAGACTGATGTGGCAATGATAGCTGTAGCACCGCTTTGTGTGTGTCAGTTTTATAGGGAGGTTGACCCAGGAACATCTCCCAGGTTGGTTGACTTTGAAGGATCTAAACTCAAAACAGTGGTTTCTGCCATGATGCCAAGATCGCAGGCTGATCGGTGTGGTCCTTTTCTCAGGTTACTGGAAGCACAGCTCCAGGATCAGAGAAGAGAGTATGAGGAGGAGGTAGAAGCTCTGAAAAACCAGGTGGAAGCAATGAAAGAAGAGATGGAGAAACAGCAGCAGGCTTTCCTGCAGACCCTGCAGCTTTCTCCGGAGGCCCAGGTGGAGTTTGGACTTCAGCAAGAAATTACACGTCTCACCAATGAAAATCTGGTAAGAGGCTGAACTGAAAACACAGCCTAAAGTAGGGGGGAAAAAAAACAGGTTGAGAGAAAGGAGATAGGAAACGTGAAGGGGAGGAGAAGGCACTGGGGTCTCTTCCACCCCTCCTAAACTCTGCAAGATCCTTCAGCGTCTCCCACTGGTACATTTGGGAGCATTAGTACTTGGTCTTGAACTGTTGTTCGGTGGCTGTATGACTCTTGTGACTCCCTAGGTACTTTATTTTTTAATTTTTATGTTGCTTTTTTTTTTAAGCCTGCCTACTTTGTGGCACTGCCTACCAAATGAGATCGCTGAAGTTGCTGGGGACCCCTATACTCTGTAGTTATGCACAAAGATAACAGAATCACAGAATCATTTGGTTGGAAAAGACCTTTAAGATCATCGAGTCCATCAGTACCTGTCCACTACTAAACCATGTCCCTAAGCACCTCGTCTGCCCGGCTTTTAAATACCTCCAGGGATGGGGACTCCACCACTTCCCTGGGCAGCCTGTTCCAGTGCTTGACAACCCTTTTGGTGAAGAAGTTTTTCCTAATACCCAATCTAAACCTCCCCTGGCGCAACTTGAGGCCATTGCCTCTCGTCCTAACACAATAATAACGCAATACTTTCTTTTTACGCGCATTTATTGGGAGTGTGGGGGGCAGTTGCCACTCTGAAAAGCTGGCCTGGCTGATCATAAATTTTCCACTTCTTACCTCCTGTATCTCTGTTACAAGGTCTGGAGTGAACACTGGCCCCTCTGAAGTTCAAGTGAGGGCTTCTTCCCTTTCTCAGCAACTCTAGTACCTAAATAGTTTAAATATGATTAACAGCCAGGAGTAAAATGCTTTGGGTGGTGTGAGTATTGCCTGCTGTAGGTTACTTCTAGAAAAAGCAGGCGCACAACATCCACGGTCCTTGCGGTGTAGGTAAGGGTCTCTCTGAGCAATCCAGAAATAACACAGCTCTTCTTGTACTGACATGCTCACACCGTGCAGTAGTGGTACATAGACCAGGCTGCCGAGTGACTCCAGCCTCAAACTCACTCCAGATGAGTTGTTCTTGGGTTTAATATTTTGGTTTTTTAACCCAATGCATCTTCTGATTTTCAGGATCTTAAAGAATTGCTAGAGAAGTTGGAAAAGAATGAAAAGAAGCTGAAGAAGCAGCTGAAGATTTACATGAAGAAGGTCCAAGATTTTGAAGGTGACTTGGCTGTTGGTAGACATTGGGGTGGGGGAACAGCACTCTGGTTTCAATCCTGTAGCCAGCCTTGGGGAGCTGCAGGTTTTTCCTCTTTTTCTTTGTATTAAAATAAGACTTTGCTCATTCTGGCACACCGAACCGGTACTGAGCTCATCATTGGCATGACAGCAGGGAACCGAAAGTCCAGATGAAGCTCCTGGGTCATGCTTAGGCTGCCTTTGAGCAAGTACAGCTGCGCTGCCGTAGCTTTAGCTTGTTAACGTGGTTGAACGTGGTAAACTTGGCAGAGGGTCCATGAAGCGATGGAGGGCGAGTGGTTGCTGGAGGTGTTGGTCTGATGCGTGGTGTACCAGGGTTCGGAGGGTATTTAAGGAACCTTTTTGCTTTCGTTGCTGTCAATGCTGTGACCCAAGTAGAGATCTAGAGAGACCAGTAACAGCTCTGTTCTTGCAATTTTGAGGGGGATTAGAACCACTTAGGTTTAAAATAGATATGTATATTCTGCTTTATCAGAAAACATCTCAGATGTGACATCTGTGTTGTGTAGAAGGAGCTTCCCGTTCTCTGGAGATGCCGTGATTCATCACATAACCTTGTTCTCATGAGCTAATTTCTGAAAACTAGGCATTAAGTGAAATTAAGCTGAATAACTGGAGGGTTTCCATGGCTAGCGCAGCTGGTCTGTCACTGTAATCTGCATGCAGCAGGCTGCTGTTTACTGCGGTACTTGCACGCTGGTCTTTTCTGTTTTATTAAACTTTTATGGAAGCACAGCGCTCAATGGTGTGCCACCGTGGTTCTTCAGCTTTACAGCCAGCCAGAAGATGTGATGCTTAGGTATTTTTTTTCATTGCCTGGCTGTCTTTTCCCCTCTGCGAAAATGATCCACTCAAAAGCTTCCCATAGGGTTACTACCTTCTAGCCTGTGCTTCCTTGGAAAATAAAAAATGACTTCATCTTTTCCTCTTTAGGTCTAACTTTTGCACTCTATTTCATTCAGAGTCAGAACGACTTCTGACTGGTAATTCAAGACCTGGTTCTTTACATTTTTATAAGTCTGTCGAAGCTGATGACATTATGGTCGACAGCCAACTGAATATGAGCCAGCAGTGTGCCCAGGTGGCCAAGAAGGCCAACAGCATCCTGGCTTGTATCAGGAATAGTGTGGCCAGCAGGAGCAGGGCAGTCATCCTTCCCCTGTACTGGGCGCTGGTGAGGCCGCACCTCGAGTGCTGTGTTCAGTTTTGGGCCCCTCACTCCAAGAAGGACATTGAGGTGCTGGAGCGTGTCCAGAGAAGGGCAACGAAGCTGGGGAAGGGTCTGGAGCACAAGTGCTGTGAGGAGCGGCTGAGGGAGCTGGGGTTGTTCAGCCTGGAGAAGAGGAGGCTGAGGGGAGACCTCATCGCCCTCCACAACTGCCTGAAAGGAGGGTGTAGTGAGGTGGGGGTCGGTCTCTTCTCCCAAGGAACAAGTGATAGGACGAGAGGCAATGGCCTCAAGTTGTGCCAGGGGAGGTTTAGATTGGATATTGGGAAAAACTTCTTCACGGAGAGGGTTGTCAAGCACTGGAACAGGCTGCCCAGGGCAGTGGTGGAGTCCCCATCCCTGGAGGTATTTAAAAGCCGGGCAGACGAGGCGCTTAGGGACATGGTTTAGTGGTGGACAGGTACGGTTGGACTCGATGATCTTAAAGGTCTTTTCCAACCAAATGATTCTATGATTATTGGAAACTTAATATATAACGCTTTGACCTGGTGTCTGCTCTGAGGCCAATGGAGGACGTGAATAGTTCTCGATCACCAGATACCACCTTTCATGCTCTTTTCTCTTCACAGCATCCCAAGCCGTGGTACCGGCGGAGAGGAGGCGGCACGAGCGTAACATGCAAGTGGCTGTCCAGAGAAAGGAGAAAGATTTTCAAGGCATGTTGGAATATTATAAAGAAGACGAGCCACTCCTCATCCGAAACCTCATTACAGGTGAGGAACTTGCTCTGCTCCTGTGCGTGGCTCCTTCTTCTCTTGCCTGGGAGAGTTTGTAAACTTGAGATCTCAGGATAGGCAAATAGATCTTCTCAAATTAATCCCTCCTGGGGCTGCACGTTTATGGTGATGGCAGTTTTGGTAGGTAAAGCAGCGCAGCACTAAGCAGATACACCAGCATGGATATAATTCTTTAGGGGGAACAAAAAATGGAAAATGCAAAAGGGAGGCTGCAGTTTTTAGAGCAGGCAGTAACTTGCTGAGCTTGATACGATGTGGTAATAGATGGGGAGGGGATAGCGAGGGATAGACCCTGGGGATTTTGTACAGTAATGGAGCAAAGGTAGTTTGATTTATGAGATAATAACAGGTAACAGATAATAAACTTGTGAGCTCTCTTACGCTGGAAGTTCTGATCAGAATTGCTGCCAGCATCCCGTTATTCAACGCTGTTAGAGAAGTCACGCTGCCCTTTTTGTTAGTATTTACCATCACTCTAACCCCAGCAGAGTCTAGCGAGGATCTAAAAAGAGCGGTGCTAGCCCGTTGCTGCAGTCTTCGAAGTTCCCCTAATCAGATAGGCTCTTTAGAGGCTGCAAATTCCCACAGCTACCATTAGGGTTCAGTATCTTGAGGGAAAAAAGCGATTTACTGAGTCGTGAATTCAGAGGCGGGGGGTTATAACCTGCGGGAGGTATTCCTGAAAGCTTCAGGGAGCTTTGCTGAGGTTATTTGTGTGCTGCTTGAGTAGGCTTTTAAACGGTAAAGGAGACCTAGTGCCATCTGTGCATCCCTAAAGTGTGATGTGATAGTGTCACAAACTTCAGCGCAGGCTGTGCTACCCTCCCAAGCCCTGGTGCTGTGTTTTTCTGCTTTGGCCGGCTCCAGCAGGTCCGTCTGCCCTGTAGTTGGACCTCTGGTTCTGTGTCCATGCTGCAGAGAGGGATGCAAGTTGCCAAAAACTCAGCTTCCCCAGGGCTGGGAGGAGAGGGGTTTGCCTGGGTATGTCTCCAGCTCTGGTGTTCTCTGCTTCACCAGGCGGTTGGTGAATTTTAAGAGGATTTTAAAAAAAAAACAACCTAAACAAAACAACCCCAAAACCCCCCAAATCTTCTAGATCTCAAGCCCCAGGCAGTGTCTGCTACTGTTCCCTGCCTGCCCGCCTACATCCTCTACATGTGCATCAGACACGCGGATTACATCAACGATGACCAGAAAGTGCACTCCTTGCTCACCTCCACCATCAACGGCATTAAGAAAGTGCTGAAGGTAGGTGTCCATCTTCTCTTGTCTTGGGGTTGAGATGGTGTGAGACGGTTATAACTACATCAAAGTGTGTGATGTTCAGCACTCGTAGTGATTTTCAAACCCAATCCTTCTCATAGCTTCCCTTCTTAGAAGAACAAGGAGAATTATGATCTTAGCCATAAAATTGTTTGCATTTACAGATTAAAAAAAGAATGTTTGCAGGGAATGAGTGGCTAATCTCTCCCATCTGCAGAGAGGGAGCTTCCTGACCTAGGTGGAGCAACTCCAAATCACGTTATCTTGCTATGCCAGCTTCCCCCACCAAAGGAGGGGTCTCACACGTTTTAATTTTGCTCCTCCAGAAACACAACGATGATTTTCAGATGACATCGTTTTGGCTGGCGAATACGTGTCGCCTCCTGCACTGTTTAAAGCAGTACAGCGGAGATGCGGTAAGAAACTCGTTGCTGATTTTGAGTGTGGTGGCATTCCTCCAGGAAGGGTCTTCAGGTCTCTTGGGTGTGGTGGCTTCCCTCTGGCTACGACACGGGGTCATCTCCGACTTTCCTCCTTTGTTTATTTGGCTATAACACGAGGCAGCTCCTACCAGAGGTTTATGGGGCATTGCACCAAGACCAGACATAGAAGAGCTGAAACCAGGACCCTACACAACATGCAACGGAATATTTTGACTTTCAGAGCCAACCATGCACTTTGATTTGTCCAAACAGGGGATTTCCTTCTGGCAGGCTGTTTTGAGGGCTGTTCCCCTGGTTTTAGTAGGTCCTGCGGCTTTTCATTAACCAAGATTTTTAGACAGGAGAAAACTGTTCCAAATCTTGCAATTTTATTCTGAATGTTTCTACTGATTTTTTTTTTTTTCCTGTTCTGTTCAACTAATTCAAAATAACCACACTTTGAGAGCGCAAAAATGCATAATCATAATGTAAGATTTTGGAAGGAAATCCTCTCATTTCTTGCCACCTCAGTAATATTTCTTAAGCTGAAATAAATTTTATTATAGCTGATCCCTTCTGACAAAATCAGATCGTCACGCTCCTCTTAGTACATTACACGCTGCCATCCTTATAGCCATATGTTCTGGGTATTAAAATTTTCAGCAGAGCCAAATTATGTCGTTTCTCATTTAGTCGTGATTTGTGTTAGATATATTGAGCAATCAAGCTTTAAGAATAAACAAAAAAATCTTCATAGAATTGAATTAACTATTCAGGCTATTCACAAGGTAATGACTGGTGTGTAAAACCTCGGTGTTGGACTTCCAAATGATTTAGATAATACTTACTAATAGTTACGCTCCTGTTTGCCCTCTTCTGCCTGGATAACAACATTACATTTAAAGAAAATCCTCCCCAGAAAACCAGCAGGGTGAAAAAAAACCCCCAACTTAAATTTCACGTTCTTTGCCATGATTTACTGTGTTAAATGCACCAGCTATTTGCAAATTCATTGGTAATTCGGTGCAAAAAAAGGGGAGAAAATCATTCCGAGCAGTTTCCAAAATACTGTTATCCTTGAGTTTGAAATCCAACCTCCTTTTAAGACACCAGGTTTAAAAGAAAAACCCAAACTAAATGTAATCTTGCAGTGCAAAGAGCACGACGCTTTGTCATTAGTCAGGAAAAGTGAGAAATTCTGAAGTCAGCTCCAATTGTACCTGTTGTATTTTTGCATTTTGCTGGTCAGCAAACAACAACAAAAAGTTGCATAGTTCTCATTTCGACACCAAATTGATAAGACCATACAACAGGCGATTAAAACGTCTGCGTTAATTACAAAATTAAGTTGGAGCACATTTGCTTTTGTCAGCAAAACCAGCAATAATGTCCGAGCCCAGAAGTCAGGGCTACAGCATCCGTTTGCAGGATCAGCTGCTGCTTCAGCAAAAGGGCAGGGAATAAATTCAGTTACTTGGAGAGATTTCTGAACTTCAGATCGGTTTAAAATGTTGTCAGAGCATATAGCATGTGGTTATCATAATTTTTTTTTTCTGCTTTCTAATATCTTAATCTCAAAATATTTGGTTTCCCATAAATAATTGCAAGTCACAGGGATAAACAAATAGCTAAAAAAAGTGTCTCGGGGACTGAAATGTCATTTTCTGGTTCATATATACATTGTAATTAATACAAACGTTCCTTGCTAAAGCTAGAATGCAAAACTTGTGGCGTAATGGTGCTTTTCTTCAAAAAGCAGCCCTCTAGTAATAATTTATGAACAAACGACTGAGTAAATCAAAGGCAATTTATGAGTCTTGATCTTTTCTATAATAGAGTAAAAATGTACTTTGATGACATATCTAGATATATTGTACTGTAAGGGGTGGGGTTTTTTTTAATACAGGGATTTTACTGGACTATAAATAGTAGGAATAACGAAACCAGATGTTTTAATCTCCTTCTCCTCAGGGTTTCATGACACAAAACACGCCTAAGCAGAACGAGCACTGTCTGAAGAACTTTGACCTGACCGAGTACCGCCAGGTGCTGAGCCACCTCTCCATCCAGATCTACCAGCAGCTCATTAAGATAGCAGAGGGCATACTCCAGCCCATGATCGGTAAGTTCACAGCACGTTAGCTTTTAGGAGGGTATTTTTTTTGCTGTAATTATCTTGTCTGAGTCGTTTTCAGACCTTTGTACGGTGCTAGCATGACTTCTCCCCAAAGGAGAAGGCTGCAGTTGGCAGAGAGGCATATTTTACAAAAAAAAGTCTTGGTTTGGAGCAGGTCCTCGTGTTGGCAGTGAGCTGGAGTTAGGGAGGCAGGCCTGGATGAGTTTTTATTTTTCACCATGATAGAAACTAATAGGGATGAGGGTTTTTTCCCCCCATGATAGACGATACCTCCTTCCTTTCTCTTGGGGAGGTAGTGACAGAGGTGAGGTGGTGCTGGTGGGTCTGTAGGAACAGCGTTCCCCTCCACACCAAGTTCACGGTTAAGCTGTTTATGGGTGGAAATGCGCATTATGAGGGGGGAGAGAATTGGGAAGAGGAAAAAGAGACTAATAAAGGCCTTGTTTTGCAAAGGTGAGTCAGTATGAGAAGAGTTACCTCCTCAGCTAAATCTGTCCTCCTTGCTGAGCTAATTGAGGGGCCGTTCTCAGTGCTTTATCTTTTCTAGCTGCTGGTATTTTCCTTGAGCTCCCAGCCTGGACTCCTCTGTATCTGGGACTCTTTCCCTTTACGCTCCAAATGTCATCGCACAAATTCCGGCTGTATCCCAACGGCATCACCTCCTACCATTGCTGCATGTACCTCCTGCTCCTTGCAGAAAGTTGTCTTGTTCCTCTGGCAGTTAGTCAGGCTGTAAGAATTTTATTACTTTTAATCTGTCTTCATTTCTCCCAATCCTTTCAGCCAATTAATCACTTTAACTGCAAAATTTAAGGCTCTGTGGTGGGTATTGACGGAGAATTGATTACAGCTCAAAGGAGAGGTGTTCCCAGTTTCTGCAGCATGGTGATTTCTGTGTAGTAACACTGAGTGGGGAAAAAAAAGTGTGATCTTACAGATATTCTGTATGCATCAACTATTTCATATTATCACAATAAACTAGCAATTCATGGATCTGTCCTCCTTTTCAGACCTCCCAGCATCCATCACGTTGCATCACTTCGACACTGCTGCATGTTTATGGCTGCCCATGGAGGAGCATTTCTTACCTCCAGTGATTAATAGGTGGATGCAGGCTTTTTTAGCTCATTTTTCCCCCTTTTTTCAGTGTCTGCGGTGCTGGAAAATGAGAGTATCCAGGGGCTTTCTGGTGTCAAACCGATGGGCTACAGGAATCGCTCCTCCAGCATGGCAGATGGTGACAGCTCCTACAGCTTAGACGCAATCATTCGTCAGCTGAACACGTTCCACAGCATCGTGTGTGACCAGGGTCTGGACCCAGAGATCGTGCAGCAGGTCTTCAAGCAGCTCTTCTACATGATCAACGTGGTCGCCCTGAACAACCTCCTGCTGAGGAAGGATGTCTGCTCGTGGAGCACGGGCATGCAGCTAAGGTGGGATGGAGGCTTGGGACAGGGATGTACCTGCTTAAGGAGGTTTTGTTAATTTTATAAGGTGGTGGAAAATAGGAAAATAAAATGCAATGGTGTAAGCAAGGGGAGAAGCTGTTTGGATTCAGCAGGAGACCGATGCAGTGGCAGTTGAAGCTAACCCCCATTGAGTAATGCCTGTGCAATGCAGTTTGCTGTGCTGCTTGTGAATTAAATGGATGTTCCAGTAATTATCTCTGGAGTGGGCTTTCCCCACCCTGAGCAGGAAGGCTGAACAGCCCAAAGACTGCACCAGCTGATGTAGGATGGGTTGAACATTGGGATGGAGAAGTCTCTGTGGTTCTCTCCTGCCGTGTCTGCTGGTTTTAACGTAACGAGTGTTGTAGTGTCAAAGGCTCTGATTCTGCAGGTGGATCGTAAAGACAAATCCCCGTTACTGTATGAAGTGCCAAGCCAAGCGACAACACGGACGTCTGCTGGGCTGGGATCAGGGGCCCGCGTGCCCCATCGCTGTCTTAGCGTAGTGGTGTAATAAGGATTGAAATTTGAAAGGACAGCTAGTGCAAACCTGCTGGAAAGGGCTCATGGCTATTGATCAACCCTGGCGTAAATCTATCAACTTACTTATTGGTGTAAATGATTTAAACCTTCCTTTTGCGACCCTCTCCCCTTCCCATGGCAGATCCTTTGCATGTGCCCCTTGAGCCTGGGCGTGGGCACAGGCAAAGGCTTTTTTTGCATATGTATTTTCAAAGGTACTTGGGTACCTTGCAGGATTTTGTTAGCATTTAAAAGCTTGTTAAAAGCTTAATTTTAATTGACTTTTGAAACTTGAACATATCGTAATACTGTAGAAAAGCACATCCCTTGTGCTGTTCAGCTGTTACACGGCTCATCTATTTCTAAGGTACATAGAGTATAAATTTTGCTTTGAGTTGTTGAGTATTAAGCTTTGGTCTGGTTGTCTCTTGCCATGTGTATCACAATTATGCATCAAAAAAAGCCACATATACCAGCACTGCGACATATATTGAGTCTCGTAGAGGATTTTTGAGATGCTACGTCTTATCTCTTGGCTCTCTCTTATCTTGGCCGCTTACCCAGGTTTAACATAAGCCAGCTGGAGGAATGGCTGCGTGGGAAGAATCTGCAGCAGAGCGGAGCGGCGCAAACTTTGGAGCCCTTGATTCAGGCGGCACAGCTTCTGCAGCTGAAAAAGAAAACCTCGGAAGATGCCGAGGCCATCTGCTCCTTGTGCACGTCGCTCACGACGCAGCAGGTAGGGAGCAGGGCAGAGATTTACGCCAGAGGGTGCTGATAGTTAAAGGAGTGGGAAAGGGTGGTCTCCCAGTGCCGGCTCTTCACTGCCCAGAATGTGCCATTCCCACGGTGGGGACAACTTGTCCTTTTCAGGACTGACGTTTGGTATTGACCCCTGTCAGAGGTGGTCATCGTGGCGGCTCCTCTGTTACAGTGCTGCGGATGGGGCTGGAGCTCCAGCAGAAATGTTCAAAGATGAAACCCAGCCCTGAGGAGTTCATGGTATAAGTCAGACGCTTGGGATTTTAAACTCGCCTCTTGTCTTTTGCTAGGGTCTAACCTGGCTAGGTCTGCAGGATGCCCAGCAAGGACTCATATTTGGGGCAGGAGGTTGAGAACTGCCCACGTAGGCTGGCTGGATCCGACCTTAAACTTTGAGACTCCGCTCCAGGAGGGTATAAACTCATGTTCTTTGCTGCTGGATTGCCTGGCCTTAATTTGATAGTGTCATAACAAGGGAGAAGCAAGAGGTGTGAGCTGATCTCCAGTGATTCTTGGGGATCCTTTCTCCTGTATGTCCATCTCCCCGCCTGTAAGGTGTTCTTGAGGGGTGGTAGGGGAGGAGCAGGAGTGAGGTAGCATGAGGAGAAGTGTTGTAGAGGTGACATCAGAAGTACTGGGAAGTGGTCACTCGTGTCACCATGTGCTAACAGAGTGGAGTCCCTGTATAAATCTGATGTTCAGATCTATTCCCAATTTACAGATGTTGCCATAAGTGACTTTGATGGGTCCGTAGATGCTTACCATACCTTGCAGCAGGCAAAGGAACACCAGGATGGTACTAGTGCTACTTCTGCTTCTTAGTAGTGTCACAGAAGACTTGTTATGGCCATATCAAGACAAAATGTTAGTGGTGCTTTGCATTCTGGAAAGTTAGGCTTCTCATGACTGTCTGTAATCCTATTTTGTTTTCAACAGATTGTAAAGATACTTAATCTCTACACTCCTGTGAATGAGTTTGAAGAACGTGTGACAGTAGCCTTCATACGAGACATACAGGTAAATTAAAGGGCTGTAAAGTGGAGGAGATAGTACTAATGACATCTGTATTAAATCATTACTAACTCAGGCATTTTGTAACAGGCACGCTGCTGCACGTTGTCCTGAATTTAGTGCTCTGCCTGTGCACACGGTTGCTTGCAACATAGAGCTGCAGGGGTAACCAGGCTGTTAATCACAGAGCAATGAGCACCTGAGTTTCCAGCTCAGCTAATGCAACGCTCTTTAGTAGCAACACGACTCAGGAGTCAGGTTGCAGGAGTCAGAGAAGCATCGGTGAAATGGAGTTACTTCTGCGATACATGGCAGAAACTGGCAACTAAAGGAAAAATTAAATAAATGAAAATCCGACTACTTCTGATGCTCACAAGGAGGAGGCAGGAAATGGAAACAGAAATGTGTTCAACTGCTCCTAGAATATGTCTCCGTCACTGAGCGGCTGAATCAAAAGTGGTCTGCTGGTATCACGCAGTGCTGCTGTTGCTGTGCAAGGGGGTCATGCTGTTTCCAAGTCCTGTGTCTTGCTTCGTGGTCATGTAGAAAATGTAGCCAGGTTCTTCTGAAGCAGTGTTTCCCGTAGTCTGTGTAGAAGTTCCTGTAAATATTTGCGCAGAGGAAGGCTGTGGCAATAGAGAACAAAATAGTTCTCACCGGGTTTTGCAATATCTCTAAAATTGTGTACATTCTCAAACCTTTGATGATGATAAACATGACAAATGCGTAGAAAAGGCAACAACTGATACTAAATTTGTTTTCTTCTCCCACACCCCATAGGCACACTTGCAAGAGCGAAATGACCCTCCGCAGCTGCTGTTAGATGTCAAGCACATGTTCCCAGTTTTGTTTCCGTTCAACCCATCCTCCATAACCATGGACTCGATTCATATCCCCGCTTCTCTCAACTTGGAATTTCTCAATAAAGTCTGAAGAAAGTATAATTAAGCCCACCTCTCCTACCCAGAGACCTCCAGCGAAGAAAGAAAAATCACGAAAGGAATTTAAGGAGCTCTTTAAACATGGACCAAACAGGTTTATGGAAGAACCAATACACCGTAATAAATGGATGCTAAACTGTACAGTAAAAAAGAGACTGATCTGTATGTGATTTTTTTTTTTTTTGGTAATTTGCAGCTCAGAATAAGGATACTTGAAATGTAGATTTATTTTTTACTGCTTGATTTTATGTTGACATAGTTCAAAGCCCATAATCATCTCCAAAAGCCACTAACAAAAAGAATGGTGAGTGGGAGACAACTTACTTTGATCTTCATAGGTGTCTATGAAGAAATGACAGTTAAATCGAAAACAAAATCTGAGACACTTATGCTGCCTCGAAGGACGTGTAATTTGTCTAACAGCTGGGTGGTTTTGTGTGTATTAATAACGGGGCGTGCGATTCTGCCTCTTGTTCTTGCTAGTAACTGTCACGATGGTGAGTTCAGAAAGGAAATTGCAGAAGGTGCAATACGTATTTATCACGCCGGTTAAGGTAACGGGCTTGGACGCTGCTTGTTTTCACTGACGTGGAATTTGTCACAAATTCTATGTTTGAGAAATGGTGTTGTTCCTCCTACCTACATCCAGTGCATCTGCTTCATGGGAATTCAAATAAATTGGCAGTTGGGACTTTCTTCCGTTACCAAATTTACATTAGTGACTTGCAAAAGGTTTTGTCCTAGCGAAATAATCTCGAGACAAGGGACTGCCTTAGGCCTCCCGCTTCTAGTATAGACGAGCATCATCCTGATCCTACTGTTGGCTTTCCCCATGCTTTTAAAAGTCAAAAACTTTCATGCAGCGGCTATCGAGGTTCTTAGACCTCTTACGTGGCCCGTATCAGAATCTCATGCAGAGGTAAGACGTGCTAAGGCAGCCCAGTTTAATCGTCGGGTCCCCAGTCCTGTTTATGTTCAGCGGGTTAGTCCTAGCCATAGCGGTCCGTGGAAGAATTCTATTCAGTCCAACAGCCATCCAAAACTTTACCAGTCATGCAAATACAGGGCTTAGACAAATGAAGAATACTTTAAAAGACAGAAAAAAAAAAAAAGGTTTTAAACCAAAAGGGAATGGATAAGCAATGAAATGTTTTCACACAAAAAAATTATAAGATAGTGTGTTAGTAATGTAAGCTGTTTCTTTAAGAGTGAACACGAACTCTTTGTCTACAACAACTTTAAATGAATAATTGCAATCAATTCAAATTCTGTTAGGATTTTTTTTTTTTTACCTAACTTATAGATTAAAACCAAGCAGCCCTCTGACCTCACCAGGTAGATGTTGAAAGGGCCCAGCTACTCACAAAAGCAGTCACTGATTTTTCTCAGCCACTCTCCTTGCTGAGACAGGGAAAAGGTGGGTTCCCGAGGCTGGGTGATGCCGTACGACCATCCTGATGGTGATCGGCCTGCGAACTGTTCCGAGTGGCGATGCTTCTGCCCTAGCTCAGCGTGCTGAAATGCAGCGAGGATGTCTGGCAGCAGCGAAAGCCCCGCTCGTCCTAGCGCTGTGAGAATTTTGGCCTTTCCGCTTCCATAACTGTCTTGTCTAAGCAGATCTTAACTTACCCGCTTTTACGGTTGCGGTTCCTGAACTCTCAGCAATTCCACGATGATTAAGAGCTTTCAAAAAAAAAAAACCCCTCTCTGCATCTGACTACTTTTAGTTGGTGTAAATCATATCCAAACAGCAAATTTATGATCAGGTACCCTGTCTGCTCAGAGGATTAAAATAGAATGGGAAGTCTCTTAAAGGTACGCCAAATCCTGCCATGCTGCAGTCACCTTTTTAGATAAGGAGTGTGTTTTGATTTAAACATCATGTATATAAGCGATGTATATACAAACTGTATTAGTCCTGTATGTACTATATATGTATATTACTGTCCAAAAGCACATTTTTAAAGAAAAAGTTGAGTGCTGTGAAGAATTACATACATTGGTCTATGCCGGTGGGTAAATATGGTTCGGTACGGCTGTCACCAGTGAAGGACAGACTTAAGGCCATTCCCTGGGGGGAATTTATCTTTTCCTCTAACCATCACCCAACTAATGAAAGAAGAAAATGTATTGCTTGTATAGTACCAGCACTACCTCTAAACTACAGTCCTCGAGCATTTGCATCTACTGCATATATTCGGTAGTGCCTTCATCTCCCCTTCATATACCATGAGGATAACGCCACCGTTTTGCTCTCTGTGCCCAGCAAGCCCACGCTCTTCTGTCACTTGCTCATCTACAATGTCTTTATTTATTGTACCTACCTCTTCTCACGTGTCGCAAATGAATGTTTTTGCAGTGCTCTGAATTTAATTTTTTAATTGTATCTTATCTCTTTTTTCCCACACTATAGGAGTCATCACAGTTTAAAAATAAAAAAAAAAAAAACAATTCAAAGCAGAATCCGGTCTTTCTGTAAGGCGGTTTTAACGTAGAGCTATTCCTCAGAATTCATCGTAGGCCAGCAGTTTCCTCTCAGGCTCTTCAGGTCTCTACCTCTGTCTGCTGGAAATTATTCCGAGTACAATTCCCAGCAGATTGATGAAACCAATGCTTATTGTTCAGACTAAATGACAGGTTGCTGCAGAATCCTCTTCCGCAACGATTTTGTTGCTGACGACAATTATAAAAGGCGGTTAATGGTCTTCTAGGGGATAATGGTCTTTCACTGGCATTTTCATAATTTATATGTACAACAAAGACTTTCTTAAAAACTCTTGGTGCTTGTAGATGGGAACTGGGATTTAATGTCTTGATCTGTGATAATGTAGTTTATCCTTTAAAATGCATCTGGAAGAGGACTCTGTATGAAATATCTCTAATATATGTTATCTTTTCTGTTAGCAATTTTAAAAATTTGTTTTTAAATGTTAATTTTGTTAAATTGCTATGTTCAGGCATGCCTGCCTTTCCTCAGATTGGCACTTCTTTATTTAAATAGCAAATTTAACACAAAGCATGGCTTTGATGAAAGCTGGCTGTTTTCCAGATCTGTCTTTATTTTTAAATATTGATTATTAAGTTGAGCATTTTCCCACTGTGTGCCTTTAGCTGTTACTAAGGTAACTGACTTCTCAACCGCTGTTTCTCTGAAACAAGCGTTAAAATGTGGGAATATTTTTATTGTTCTGTCATTAAAAGTTGGCTGTGGATTTATACGTCTGCTTATAAAATCTCACTCTGAGGAGGTCTGCAAAACCACTTTGAAGTTCCTAGGAAAAAACCCAATACTGACCCGTACTGGTTTTTGCGCATGTAATGTATCTCAGAAAAGCACTATTGGAAATAAAAAAAAACAAAACCAAACCCCAAACCAAAAATGAACCCCCCAAAAAAACAAATCACACAAACCACCACCACTATGAAACCAACACTTCAAACGCGAGTTCAGGCATGTGCTGTCTGACCTACGAAAAGCATCCAGGACAACGTACACGCTTCATTTTCACCAAAAACTTGCTTTGATCCTTTTTTTTTTCCCCCTCCTTTTTTCTTTTATTGGCATTTTGTAGCTGAGGGTGCTTATCTTTCGGCTGGTAAAGCTGTTGTAGTAGTTGACTGTAGGATTAGACCTCAAGACTGAATTTATGCAATCCTACATCATAAACACTTTTTGCTCGTACAACTTATTCCACTGTATCTAAAAGGACTTCTTGTAGGAGTGAAACAGTAACAAAACGTGGGCACGTTGCAGAGTTCAAGCACACATAGTGGCTACCTTTCCTGATTCTGCAACTTAAACACTGAAGTCACAACGCCACCTAAAGTCTTTGTCCATTTGTGTGATTTGCAAAAGATACGAGTGACAGAGATGCAGTTGAAACAACAGGTCATTTTCCTCAATTTTCAACAGCAAATGAACAGAACTGTGCAAAAATATGGTTCTTTCAGACCGTATTTAACTGAAAAATTAGCTTTTTCCCATTGTGTATAAATAGAACCCAATTAAAATAAATTGCATGAACTGCCATGAACCTTTTTCCTCCAACTTTATTGATTCACACATATGAGTCATAAATTGATTTTTTTTTCCCTGAAAGAAGTTCTAGCAATGTAGATGTTAAGTAAAACAATCCAGAGGACATCATATTCCCCAATGAGTATACAATTTATTTCAAAATGTAAATGCCAGCGGACAAAACCTTTCAAATTAAGTTGAAATTAGAAAAAAAAAAAGAATTATCAAAAACTGTGCTACTACAGTGCAATGTCTATTTTGTTTGTTTGGGGGTTTTGGGGACGGGGGGGTGAAGTCTCGTTACCTTAACAAGCAGAAGGTATAGCTGCTCTTAAAGAAGTTGAATGATATACACGAGTGAATACTGTAGATGAAATACTACCGCTTATAAAATATTTTTCCATTTTGAACAAATCTGTAAACTACACCTTTGTTTATAGGAAAATGCTTGTAATAGTCACTGTAATATTGAGCTGTGGCTAAAAAAAATTTGTGAAATAAATACTTTTGAAGAAATTGTGACTTTTGGTCAAAAACGGGAATGTAAAAAATACACCTGTCAATATTTACTTCTATATATTGGAAACATTTATATTTAAAAATTACAAAGTACTTTACAAACACAAATAACAGTCTCTAAGCTTTTACTTAAGACTTTGAAAGGTTTAGAAGTTATAACTTAATTTCAGAGGTGCTTACATATTGTGAGCTAATTCGAAACCAGTTGAGTGTGGAATCTGGAGGCCATTGCAAATGACTGGAGAGGAGATGCAGTGCCAGCCCCTGGGCATGTGCTTAAATGAGATGAGGTAAGTCAATAGCAGAGAGAGAAAATATAGTAAAACCCTCTACTTTTTTTTAAAGACCAAGTTGCGTGTCGCTGTGTTTGCTCGTCTCTAGATTGGTGAAATCATTGGAGTTATGTAGGGAAAGCAGTTGAAAGATTTTTTTGAATAAAAAATGAGATTAGTCACAGGAAAACATTTTTTTCTTCTAGAAAATTTATAAGACTTAAATTGCATCCATGAAGACATACGGCAAGTTTTATTTGCACTCGAACTATTTTTACTGATCCTCCCATCTTCTGCCTGACAGTCTGAACGGTTCCACTAAAGTTTTTGTGCACATAAATCACCCCTCAACATGCATTTTCAACCACCACAACTTTGAAAGGTGATTTTATTTTTTTGCAGATCCCCTGCACACAGCTGAGAGGTTGCAATGGACAGGGGGCATGGAGAAGACCAGGAGGCGAGTCCCGCTCTTCTCCATGCAAGTCCAGAAAGGATAAAGCTTGGAAACGGGGGCAGCGCTGGGCCGGCTACGGACTGCGAAGCAGCTCAGGGCTGCAAACCCCCATTAGAACCCCAGCCGAGGCGCTCAGAGGGGCGACTTCGCCCTGGGAGGGCGGGGAGCTGCCCTCAGGGCTCCCGGGGCCGCCCCTGTCCGCCGCCCGCGGGTCTCGGGTGCCTTCCCCAGCACAAGCTTCCTCACCGGTCCCGCGGAACTCGGCTCTGCGCAGTGGCTGCTCCTCACGGACCGCGGCGGGGCAGCCCCAGGCCGAGCGGAGCGGAGCGGAGCGGAGCAGGCCCGGTCCGCCCGCCGCCGCTCGGGGCCTACCTCCGCCGCGGCCGCCGTTGCCGGGGCAACGCCGCGGGCTCCGCGCCGCCCTCCCGCCGTTTCCTCCGCCGCCGATTCGCCAAAGCCATCGCCGCCGTTTCCAGGCGCGGGTCGGGGTGGAGGGGGGAAGACGGCGAGGAGGGAGAAATCAAATCAATTCGAAGTGAAATAAAAATATATTTTAAAAAATAAATTAAAAAGTGCCGCCTGCGCGTGCCTGCCCCCTCCGCCCCTCAGCGTGGCGAATGTGCGGCGGGTCAGGCGTGGGCGAGGGGTCGGGCCGGGCGCGGCAGACGGCGGAGCGGTGCCGAGCGGAGCGGCGCGGGGCGACCATGGCCCTCCTGCGGGGTGAGGCTCCTGTCAGCCCGCGGCGGGGCGGGCGGCTCCCCGCCACCGTGTGGGGGATAGCGGGTCCCTGGCTCTTCAGCGCGGGTGGCGTGGCCGCCGGTCCCTGAGGGGGAGCGGGGCCCGGCTGGGCCGGCGGGGAGGCTGGGCCGGGTCTGAGGCAAAGGTGACCGGCGGTGCTGCGGCTGTCCCGGCTGTCCCGCCCGGGGTGGCGGGCCCTGGCCTGGCCGCAAGGGCGGCCCGGTTGTAGGGGCCCGTAACGCGGCGGGCAGCTCGCCTTGCCCGTCAGCAAATCCAAAATGGAGCCTCTGAAGGCGTTCCTGCCCCTCCGCGGGGGTTTCCCTCCCCGCTGTCTTGTCCATGCCCTGTCAGCATCCGTGCGATAATCGGCTGGAAGTAAATGCGACCTTTCTAAAAACATCGAACAGTGTTGGTGGAGCAGCGGTACGCGGCGTCAGTCGCAAGCCTCTCTGTTTTAAGCACCGGTTTGCAAACCCTTTGCACAACAGAATAGACTGCGTTTGACTTTCTGCAGTGCTTAAGCCAACAACAAACCTATAGCAAAGGGTGCATATATACGTCCAAGAACTGGCCAGGTCTACATGCAGTGACCAGAAGTCGCTAGAAGTGACGCTTGAAGTGTCAGTGACTGAAAGTTTCTTTTGTCACGTCCAACCCGTGCCTGTGTTAGCAGTAAGAGTGCAGGACAAGCTCTGTCTGTAAGTGCCAACAGTTCCTAAAAGAGTTTTGTGTAAAGAAGTACTTTATGCTCTACGTGGTTTAAGTTTTGTGTCTCTTAAAATCAGATAAATATGCCCTTCAATACCTCACCTTGTTTAAAAACAAAATTGACATTTATTGAAGTAGGGCTTTTTACCTATTTGGCAGTGCTTTGCTACTTGACAGACTGTACCTAAATAATAACACATGTATAAGTCACGGTTAGAGGCTTCAGTGCTGCAAGCCTGTCTAGTCAGTGTTGCAGTAATTCTGTGTTGCTCTACTGAACTGGATAATACAGAGAGCAGCTTTGCCCATGCTTCTTTGATGTCAGTTTTCTGTGCCTGTTTCAGGATCTTCTCTCATCTCTTTGCCACAGTATTTTTCATACGCTGTTCTTGCTCCTTAATTTTTTTTCAGGTTAATGATTGGGTTTTAGGCTTTCAAAATAGCGTCTGACAAAGAAATATTTTCATACCAAGCGCATTTGAGAAATATTGGACAGTTAGAGAATGTTTCAGACCTATCATAGCAGATCCCCATTTGGCAGCAAGTCGTTAACAAAACCAGATTAAAAGATGTCATGAATTGAGTGTTTGCTAAGGATTCAGAGTGACCTTTGCTTTCTAGCCCCAAAAGTTTCCAGATCCCTATGCATTCGGTAGTATTCTGCTCTCATCCAACGTTTATCAGCTTGGAAAATTGCAGAGACTCTGGAAGTCTTGTCATGGTAATGTAGAACATTAATGGGGACTTAGGAAGAGCTGAGGAGAGTCCTTTCTCACCCAGGACTTCAGCCACCCCTTGTTGCCCCTCCTGAAGTTTTGTGGAGGGAATAGCATCTGTAGATGTCTCTCCAATCAAGCAAAACTAGGCAGGCTCTGGCGTAGTATACCCTTGGGGGAATGGCTCTGTGGTCAGTTTAATTCAGCGTAACTCAACAGAGGTTGTGCTGCTTCTTCCTCCCTTACTGGTTCAGTCCAGCCTTCTCTCTTAGTCTGGAACTACTGTTTTATTGAGCAGCCAGAAGGTGAACGCGGTCACAGAACTGCTCCAAATGAAAATAAGCCCCTCATTTTCTGCCGACTCTGGGTTAGTCTTCAGTGACCGTGGTTGTGTGATCTGGTCTGGTTTACACTTTGGCCCCGCAGTGCTGTTGTGAAGAAGTGGGCAGCAGCGAGCAGGCTCTGTGAAAGAGAGAGATGTTGTTATTATTGTGAAAGGAAGGTTTAAGGGCAAAGTTCCATCCTTGCCCCCGGGACTGTTTGTTTGCAAGGCAACGAGGTGTATGTGATTCAGCAAACAACGTAGGTAACCAACAGCCTGGCCAGAAGGGAGGAGAACAAGTTCTTTTGGCTTGGTCGGGTCCCTGAGCTGGTCTGCAGCTATTGCTGGTGCAATTTTGGAGGAGACAGAGGGACAGGAATCAGTGGGCAGGAGGAGTGGTGGCAAGATGAGCATCAAGGCCTGCTTGGCTGCAGGGAAGATAGAATCATAGAATAGAATCATAGAATCAAGATAAGCTTAGGAACGTGACATCATCCTTGAAAGAGCTAAGGGTCTTTTTTTACAAGCATTGTTAACATGTAATGAAGACTCAATATCACGATTCAATAAATTATTGTTAATACAATACCTTTTGGATAGTTACATGAAAACTACTGGTCTGAATTTAAATCTGTCACCTGAATACTTAGGGACTCCAGGGACTAGTTCTGCAGTGACTCTGTTGAACACACCTGCTTTCCATAAACATAAATCATTTAAAGCATCCTCACCTTTGTTAAAAAAACTTGTGGGCATTCACATGTTGTGTCTGTTAGTAGTTTTCAGCTTTTTTCGAAAAAAATATGTACGACCAAAGTAAAAAATATTCAGTCAATGGATTAAGAATTGTTTCAGATTAAATTGAATTACTGGCTGGCATGAATTGAATGATGATTAAATGAAGAGTGAAAAGCAATGACGAATATAGCATACGCTGTGTGTATACAAGGGGTCAGTTCTGAGCATTTGTTCCAAACCTGGGTACAGGACCTTCCCCGCAGTACCAGCTTTGTTACTTTTCAGACCTCTGAATATACAGAGACCTCTTGAGGTATATATTTTTAGTGACTGTGGTGTTCCCTCTACACTTAAAAACGTGAAGAGTGGGCTTTTTGGATGTGTAATAGTTAGCAGCTATTTATTCCTTTGAGGAAATAAATTCTGCTTCTCACCGTTTTTGAATAGTTACCATGTCAGCGCTACATTTTAAGGGAGCAGCTTATTAGCAAAGACTTCTTTTCTAAGGTCATCTGGGTACCCCAGAAAGAAGCCCATGGGCAGCATCAGGGTGGGAGGGTGTTACTCTGTTTTGCTGTCTTCATGGCTTTGAAAGCCACGTTGGTTTTAGCATTCATCCCTGTCCCTGAAGCTGCAATTCTTGTTTACTCTACTTCAGGGTATTTCCCAGATGATCTTCTGAGTGTATTCATTGCCTGTTTCGGATCCCAACATTGTGTTCAAGTCCTTGTCAGTGGAGCAAGCTTGACCTTGACCAGTTTGGAAAGTCCTTTGCTATAAATCACGCAGTCTGGGATCCACATACCTGAGGGACAGAGGAGCACCCTCCCTCTGAGAAACCAGCCAAAAAGCATGGATCACGCGGCCTCTAAGAGGAGGCCTGAAAACAGTGTTCATGAGCAGCTTTAAGCTGCATTTTCACTTGCCTTCATTCTTATATTTGTATATATCCTTCCAGCATTACTTAAAATAACAGCGGGTGCCCCGTGGCAGCTGTAGAAAAGGGGTGTGCGATCTCTGTTGTTCAACTGGGGGAAAGTTCATCGGCTGCCTCCCGCTCGTTTCTGCATGCAGAAGCAGAGAGCTGCTGCGACGAGCAGTCAGTAAGATGTTCCATTTGGTTCAGAGACAGCTTCTCCCAAGCTGAAATTTGTATAGATGACTTCTGGCCAATGCATTTGTACACGTGCGCTCGCACACGCTCTGTTGAAAATGGGATTTTCTTCTCAGAAACTGGAAGACCGGTGCTGATGCAGTTTAGATGACCTGTATAATTCTGGAAATGTCATTAAGTTTTTGATTAGGGAATGTTTTTCCTCTTAATTTAAAGGAATCAAAGTTAAAATGCATATAAAATGTTTTCTTGTTTTGCGTCACTGTTTGTTTGTTTTTTTTTTTATTCTCTGTGAAAACTATTTCAGAATATAAGCCAAAAATCTGCTGATTTTTCTAGGATAAGGGAATGGCCTCTTTGTTTTTTAAAAGAACTGTTCCTCATCTGATTATTTCACAGGTGTCCACGATGGGATTTCATGGGTGTTACTTTCATGCTTTAGCACTGATGTCTGATGTGGTGTGGCAGCCTCCTTTGTCTGTGTTTTTTTTCAGATCTCTCTGTGGAAAAGAGGCATTTCTGGAATCTTCCCAGCTTTTCTTTCTGACCATTAATTCTGCATACCTTCCCTGTCTAAAGCATTGCTTTATCCTGTATGTTACTTATCTTGAAGCGTGTGGGTTCACGTTGCCTATATTTACAAAGCTTCTTGTGAATTTAGGATGTTATCAAGTTGAGGCCGACTTGGTGATTTTCTCTTTGTTAGACTCTGCACACCTGGATAATGCTTGCTTCTGTTGCAGGTGTATTCATTGTTGCAGCGAAGCGAACTCCTTTCGGGACCTACGGAGGTTTGCTGAAGGACTTCACAGCCACCGATCTGACAGAACATGCTGCTCGAGCTGCGTTGGCTGCTGGCAAGGTCTCTCCTGAGATCATTGACAGTGTCATTGTCGGCAATGTCATACAGGTTGGTAGCATGGAAAATTTGCTGGTCAGTGATTATTTCAGTCGTCTCCTTCAGTGTGGTCCTATAGATAGTTACCTCTGCTTTGCAGCCGAGAATAAACCAAAGGGGTGGAAATGGCATGGGTAAGTAGCCCTTATAGTGTAGTGTTTCTTGTTCAGGTTTAAGGGACATACCCTGCGTGATTTGTGATATTATTGGGAGTGAGGCTTAGCTTCCTTTTTTTAGTACCAAAGGTAGTTTACACTAGGACAAGCTGATCTTCTAAAACATGTGGGTTCATTAAATGGTTAGTTGCTAATCCCTGGTACATTTGTCCTATTTGAGTGACTTGAGCTGTGGAACTCAATGATCAGTGAGTTTTCACTGAAATGTATAAATCTCTTTCTGGAGACTGTAACTGATTTGAGCCCATTTCCCTTGAGTTTTCTAAATAGAATTTTTTTGAGTGAATATGAGTTTACTTTGAGCTGAAGGGATACATGCCTTGATTGGCAGAGACTTTTGGGCAATCATATCTTTTTCAAAAAGCTTGTGATGTCGATGCCGTTGTATGCAGGGCACCAGCATTGCAAAACTGCAGTTATCCACACATCTAGATTAGGGTCTTTGTTTTAGGCAAGACAGCAAAGAGCATTTCTGGTTTGGTTTTGGTTTGTATTCTGACTTCACCATTACTAAGGGTAGGCAGTCTTATTTTGCACTGAGTGTTTCAAGGATGCATGAGAAACAAATACCTGAGAACTTTCATGATGTGAAAAAACATGCAGTATTCCTTCTTAAGGATTTTCAGCGAAAGAATAGCTTTTGATTATTCTGTCTCCTACAGCTACCATCTCAGCTTCTTTTATTCAACTTTCTAGGTTTTGTAAGAACTGTTTGTGGCCTAGAAAAAAAAATTGCTGCATCTAAATCTCTTGTAATGCATTCACATAAAAAATAGCATTCTCCTAATGAAAAAAGAAGTCTTTTCATGTTGAAATTACATTTTTTTTTCCTTTGCATAATACTTCCCCATCCCAATAGATTTTTTTTTTTAAGTCCTGGATTCCTTTTAAGTATTATATGATTACGTTTAAATAACGATGAACGTACGAACATTTTAAACTCCCCTTCTTCAGCAAAAGTGGCTTGATTAATTTTTTTTTTTCCCCTGAACTTGCATTGGCAAGTAGCATTGGGCACAGAACTGTGTCTTTATAATACATATTAGCTTAGGGCATGATCCCCAAGAGCATAAGTGTTCTCTCTGTTTGGAAAAGATCCATTACAAACCTATAACAGTGCTGTTATAATTTTTTATTCTGTACCTGTGCTCGCCATCATCCGCTGACTCAGTAGTTGAAATGCAGAAGCCTAATTGTTTTTCTTTCATCTCGTGGTGGAGCCTGGTTTATTAAAGGAGTGGGTTCTGAAGCAAACTGCTCTGTGTGCGGTACTTTGCTTTTGAAATAGAAGTCTGATATAACCATCTTTGAAAAACTTTGGAGGAATGAGATTTCATTGTTAGAACAGGCCACTGTCCAGTTAGAACATCACAGTTATGAAATTTCACAAAGTGGATATGAAGCAGCAATGTCATCGCCGCGTTTTCCACGCTGTCTGGTTTTTGGGGGCCTTCCCCTGGTAGTCTGAGCAATTTTAATTTACCTTGAAATAATTGCTGCTTCTCAGTCAGGATCTGGGCTTATGTCAGTCTGTTGTGTGTGTGCTCTTTTGAAAATAAGGGATAAGGGAAAGCATAAGACTGTTAAGCTGCTGACTTCAGTCTTAACATCTGTAGTACCATTTTTGGCTTGATGTCTAGCTTTTATGACACACAGTTTCTTTAAAATGCATGTTAAGACATTAGCCCTTTTTGATCATGTACGATGGTGTGTTTTTGAAGTGAATCAAAGTACTTCTTATGACTAGTAGGATTTCTGTTGAACGTACGCTATCTTCCATCAGTGATGCAATTACGCATTCTGACTTTTCATCAAGACTTTTATTTTCCAAAGAAATTAGAGTGTAACAAAACCTCCTATTTGTTCTGTCTGCAGACCGCTGCAGATGCGATTTATATTGCAAGACATGTTGGTTTACGTGTGGGAGTTCCTGTCCCAGTTCCAGCCCTCACTGTCAACAGACTTTGTGGCTCTGGTTTCCAATCCATTGCCAGTGGATGTCAGGTACAGAGCTCTTTTTTTTTTTCCGTATTAGTTGTAACCTTTATCAGACTGTTAACATGAGAGAAGAGATGGGAGTAGAAACCTGTACTTCGTGTTTGGGATGAGTCTTAACATGGATTTTTAGCTACCACTGGTAGAGACTTCCTATTGTCCTGCATGGTTTTGTGCAGAAGTTCAGCCTCCACAGTGCTGTATTTTGTGGTTGGTTTTAAAAATCATCGCTGTAGAGTTTAATATAAGGAATGCAACAAGTGTTAGCCAGTGAAATAGAGCTCAGCTGTACAATAGTTGCATTCTGTGATCCTGTTTGTATGAATTGGAATTACTGGGCATCAGAACCACAACAGGAGGCTTTCATCTTTTGACCATTGTTTACATTCTCATCTAGCTAGCTATGTAAGCAGCAACCTCTGCTTTTTAAGTGTCTTTTTGTTCAAAGATCCAAACCCTCTCATGGTTTAGCTAATCTATAGCATCACTTCTTCTAAAATAGAAGAAAATCAACTTCTCTTTGAGCAGTTGGCCAAAACCACTGAGTAGGATGGTACAGTGATTTTTATTTCATTTGTTCATACAGACCAGTGGTCTATGACTAGCAGTGGTCTAGACTTTACAAAATGAAAGGGTATTTTATGCATATTTGAGCAACCACATAGTTGTTTGTTTTTTTTTTTTAAAAAAAAGTTCCCATTGGCTGGACAATTATTTTAGATCTGATTCTCTAAAGGAAAAATTGTGGAAGACAATGTAGAGTTAAGGTTACACGTTTACAATAACATCTCTCTGACTTTTTTCTAGTGCTTTCTGCAAAGGCTATACACACGTTAGTCTACACTGAAAAAACCTGTTAGAGAGTTTGACCACTTATATCGGAAGTGTGGTTGTGAGGTCTTTTCCAAAGATGGCATTCCGTCAGTGCAGCTAACGTTTCTGTATTTCTCTGGCACACAACAAAGCTGCAGATTCTATTCTGAGCTGCTTAAACGTGCGCAAAGTTTTTGGTAACTATAGGAAGCATCTCGGCACGTATCACTACGAATCAGTCATGTTAATTATTAACTAGTCATCTCGAATGCATATCAGGATAATTTCATCTGCTTCCACTTCAGTACACAAATAACCTTAACTGTCCAGCTGAGTGAATCATTTTAAGGAAGCAGAATTTTTGACTGGTCTGATGGTGCGTTTAGGAATTAGGGCGTTTAGGTTCTGTGCACTTTGCCAATGATGAATTAGTGTGTTTTTAGGGTTTCTTTTGGCAGCTTACCTGGCTAACGTTTTCTAAAATTATGTCCCCTTTTTTTTTAGAATCATAAGGTCTAGTTTCAGGCTTTGAGGTTTAATTTGTGTTCCTTTTGAGAAGATTGGGAGCTCAAAAAAAAAAAAAGCTCAGCCGTCTGTGGACACAAGCGTGCAGATGCTTAATGGCTTTGTTCCTCCCTCCTGTCATATGTGTGCACCCATATTCTCTTCCTCCCTCATTGATACAATCATTCCTTGCTGAAAGGAAGAAGGAACACATAGTGAAAGAGACAGATCCCAATCTTAATAGAATGGTAAACCCTTCATAAATATACACATGGCTAAGCATGAATTCATTCTGTGTGTGTGGTTTTGCAGGTGAAGAGATCTTTTTCTAAAACAGTTGTTATTGTGTTACAAAACCAGCAAACTAAATCCTAGATCTGTCTTGTTTTTCTGTTAACAGGAAATCTGCCTTAATGAGTCAGAAGTTGTTCTGTGTGGTGGAGCTGAAAATATGAGCCAGGCTCCTTACGCAGTTCGAAACATTCGATTTGGAACAAGATTAGGAGCAGAACTCAAGGTCTAGTACTTTTTTTTACTTTTTTTTCTTTTGTCCCTGTGAATAAAGTCATGTTTACAGAGCAACGTAAAGTAACGGGCCTGTAGACGCTATATCCTTGCAAATGAAATTATTGGAGATTAGATCTGGATTTAGTTGTTCAAAGCATTTATCCAGTATTCAGACATTATCAAAACAGTAGGTTCAGGCAATTTTGTTAAGCGTGCCAGTTTTCTAACTTTTCCAAAATGATCTTCGAACTCCTGTTCCATGTTAAACATATCAATAAACTCTTAGACACAAAACTTAGTTCACTTGGTACATCCCATCAAAGTACTGTATATAATATAAAACATTTTCTGATGTCAGAAGCTGTGAAATAGAGGCATACACAGTTTAGGGAAAGCTAGCGAGGCTAGCAATGGGTAGGTAGACTGATAAAGAACATGTATTCCTCCAACTTGTAAGCATCTCTCAATTTTAAAAACGGTAAATAGAAAATAAATCCATTGACAGAGAAATCATTTTTACATTATCTTCTGAAGATACGTCCTTAGTGAATACTGTAGGAAATTTGCAGCAGGACCCAGTTCCGCTCTGATAATTACCATTTATTCAGTGGGTCATAACCAACATCAAAATGCTAAATTAGGATATTTCAGTGTTTCAGCCCTTTGTTTTTTCTACGCTGTTGTTCCATTATGACGATGGGGAATATGAAGTATGCTTGACTCTGTTCTGTGAATCTTGCGTGGCACTGTGACTAAGCCTCAGTACCTACAGAGAACACCTTCACAAGGTTGCTGATAACACTGAGTCTCCATAGGTGCCACCAGGTTCTTGTCACGAAGCTAATTGAATTACGCAGTTGCAGGTGACTAAGTGATTTATCTTGCGGAATTGTACTGGTGACAGAGAGATGACAAAACCCATCTGAACTGACTGGGCTTGCCTTTATCAGGTTGAGTGAAGTTAGACTTGAGTATTTTCTCACCTGAGATGTTTTACCCACAGAAATCTTTGACTCAAGTAAGGTGATTTTACCTGACAGTAGAGAAAGGACCAAAGAATCAGTAGGCTGCTGTGCCTTTTCACAGTTCCTCACCTTTCCTTCTTGGTGACCATGAAGACAGGTGTGTTTTCTCATGCGTCTCTAATAAATAATTCCTGCAGCAGTGAAATACGCTGAACTGCTGAGAATCACAGGCTTTTCCCAAACCTCTCGGGGCCACGTATGAGTGGAAAGAACCACACTAGAGCACAACGTAGAATAACTAAAATAACACCCAAGAACTTGCATACTGTTTTGCAGTGTGTTTGTTCTAATTTAAATAACGTATCTGTAAGTAACCTGAGTTAATTTTACAAAGAGGCATTGGTTTCCAAGAGGCTGCTGAATAATCAGAAACTGTCAATAATAAATATTAACATTGCTGTGCTTTATAATTTTCTTTTCATAACGTTCCATGCAGTTGGAAGACATATTGTGGGAAGGTCTAACAGATAGACATGTTAAAACACCGATGGCAGTTACTGCTGAAAATCTGGCTGCAAAATACAACATCACGCGAGAGGACTGTGATCGATACGCATTCAAAACGCAACAGAGATGCAAAGCTGGTTAGTAAATTTAGGAATGGAAGTGTTTATATGATACTAGTTTCATATCTAGTCAGTTTTTAGCATCGATTCAAAGTATTTTTAAGTTTTGTGTAGCTCGTGCATCTTGCTGTAATTTGTCTTTTGATTTGCAGATACTGTAATTCATGCTTTTGTTTGCCCTGTGATACAAATAGCCCGCTCCTAGGGGGTTTGACTTTGAATATTCTGAGTCCGGTGTTGTGCCTATCAGCAGGTTAAGTCACAAGCCCCTTTCCGCTGGCTTCCTGCATCTTCCTAGTGGACATTCAGTAGCCACTGTGGCAGCAAACGCCATTGGCCTGTCGCATGTCACCTCCTGCCTGAACAGGATTCATGTTCATGAACGTAGCTTGTTGGTGCCCCTTTGGTGGGATGCCTTGCCCTTGTCTTCCCTGCAGCAGAGCAGCGTTGTCCCAGCCATGCCTGACTCCCCTCTTTTCTTTCCACTTCACTGCAGAACAGTCCCCTACCACAGCGACCCACATCCTTCTTGCCTGCCAGCGTGTGCTATAGTTGATCTAAATCCTTTTTCTTCCTTTTGCAAATCTTATGCTATTCTACAACAGTTAGAGCAGATGGAATCTGAAGATGGGGGTATTTGTTCAGGACCTGCATTTAAACGGTTCTCTGGGTGGTTTACGTGGCCAAAGCCATAATTCAGAGGCATTGGGTTACTGTGAAATTGATAGTGTAAACAGGATGGTAAGCCAAAAGCCAGTAGAATGTGTGGTGATTGTCCTGGGGCTTCAACATACATTGCAACCCAAAAGTGAAGGTAGGAAGCAAAGATCTAAGCATACTTTCAGATTCTAATGATGGTGCTTTTTAACAGCTGCTGCTCATGAAGGAAGATTTTGGGTTTTTTTTCAATGGGTGTAGCAGTGCTTTTTGTAACTTTTCTCAATTGCCTGTTGCCTTCCCTGCTGATCTTGTTAGCTAACTCCTGCCATTCCTGGAACCTTTGCTAGAAACTGTGCCCCTGAAGAGGCTTTTGCTTCTTTCTTGTTTTCTAGGATTTTGCCTTGTTTTTTTTTTTATTTCTGCTTGTTATGACCAGTTCATCTTATTCCACACTAAAGAGAGAGTCCTGTGGCTAATCAGGGAAGAAAAAGACTTTGTAGAATTTATTGAGAAAGTTCAGAGGTAGCTAAACAACATCAGATCTGGCAATTTCAGTGTCTTGGTTTTAAATCCCTTAGAGTTGCATTCGTGGAATGATTTGAAGTGGCTGGGAGGCTTGGTTCAGTTTTGGGAGATAGGAGTTGTTTTGCTTTTAAATCTGTATGTTCAGATCAACATTGTGGACACAGAAGGTAGCGTTCACTTGCCTGAATATTGGTGTCTAATGTCATCTTAGGTGATGTGGCCAGATGCTCTTACGGGCATCTTAGATACCTACAATACCTTGAATTGTCTCAGGTTGTTTAGGCAGCTGAATCCCATCTAAGGTCGTGACTTGACTGTGAGATGCTGTGGAGGAGCAGCTTGAACAGGATTGTAACTGATAAACAATAACTTATGCTGGTTATCAACAGAGAAAATGTGGCTCAGGGGTTTGTTTTATGTTCCTCTCTGAGTGAAGTTTACAGCTTCTTGGCTCTCTGATAAGTGACAGAGCTGTAGAATAAAGCGACAGTACAGGGGGATGTGTACCAAAAATAAATCTAGTGGTTAAAAAAAAAAAAAAAAAGAAGAGTTCAGTTATTTAAAGCTGAAATAACACTTTAATATTTCAGACTTTCTTTGGGAAGTTTCAGAATGTATTTGTAGAGTTTTTGCCCAGTTTCTAAAAAAACAAACAAACAATAAAACACCAACCAGCCTATTTAAACAAAATAAAGCATAAACAGTACTGTCCCTGAACTCTTGGTTAAAATAGAGCAAAAGTTGTGTGCACATGAAAATAGGATTATTGGTCATGCTGTGCAATCATCTTGATATTTTTATCAGAGTCCTTTTATTTTCCTTTTTGTGGTTGCAGCTCATGATGCTGGTTACTTTAATGCTGAGATGGCACCAATTGAAGTTAAAACGAAAAAGGGGAAAGAAAGTATGCAAAAGGACGAGCACCCAAAACCCCAGACCACTCTGGAACAATTGGCAAAACTCCCCTCTGTCTTTAAAAAGGATGGCACGGTGACTGCTGGGAATGCTTCAGTGAGTACATCAAAGCCTCGGGTTGTGAAAGTGTCACCTCTAAGGTTCTCCAAATTTATTGTCACTGTATTTATGTCTCACTGAGCCACCTTTGGCTGTCAGCGGTGTCTCCCGATGAAAACGATTTCTAATTCTGCAATTGAATGCCACTGGTTGACTGTTCCAGCCCCAAGATGGCAGGGGATCCTTCAGTCTGCTCTTGTGTCCTAAAATTTGGTTCTGTGGATTGTCACTGTTCTTTTAGTGAGGCATTGACACTTCCTCATCAGCCTTGAATTATGCAGTTGATACCTGCGGTGGCCATGTAGAATTAGCCATTCTACTTTCTTTTGGGGGCAATGATTACTGAACATTTGCTTTACAAATCATGCATTATATTAGTGGGCATGCTGCTGCTGCTCATCTTTGTACCACAATTAGTATCCTCTGTAGTCCAAACCACATTTTGCTCTTACCCAGAGTAGACTGGGTGCTTAGCAGCATGTCATTACAGACTGTTCCTCTTGCAGTCATTATCTTAATCAATTGATTAATGTTCTTTGGGCCAGAAGGACCACTGTGATCGTATAATTTGAATTCCTGGCTAAAACAGATCATAGCCACAGTAAGTATGGGTGTCTGTAAAGTATCTTTTATAATTAATAGTGCATACATTATCCAATATTAATAGTGTTCTTGCAAGTCTACAGAATGATGTTTCCAATGTAAGGGAGACTCTAAGTAGCAGAAATGTATTTTACTTTTCTAAAATGTTGAAATTAATTAAACATCTATATTTGACTTACTTTCACAGTCCACAGAATGGTGAAAGAATGGTGGTTTGTGGTTTTGAATAAACACTAATACAATTGTCTGTTAAATGTTAATAATAGAGTCTTGGACTCAAGATTTTTTTGAGGGGCATATTTAGTTTAAAGTGTTGGGGGGTTTTTGTTTGTTTGTATTTTCTCCACTAAGAATGCTTTTCTCTCTTACTGCAAGGGGGTGTGTGATGGAGCTGCTGCGATCATCATTGCCAGTGAATCAGCACTTAAAAAGCACAGTCTTACTCCTCTGGCAAGAGTAGTAGCCTATCACTCAGCTGGCTGTGACCCTTCCATAATGGGCATTGGTAAGTTGCAGTGAAGCACATTATTTTATAGCATCAAGCAGCACTAAAATATTCTTGTGCTGGGCATTCTAAAGAAAAGAAAGGGAGGCTGCAGTGTGCTGAGTCTGGTAGCTCTGAAGACGTTTGTGTGGCTT
Organism: Balaeniceps rex; assembly: GCA_013401315.1. NCBI lineage: Eukaryota > Metazoa > Chordata > Aves > Pelecaniformes > Balaenicipitidae > Balaeniceps > Balaeniceps rex. The sequence goes on along the minus strand of VYZW01008003.1, from coordinate 99,897 downwards.
ACTACAGAGAGACTGTCCATTCCACTGCGTCAGTCCATCCTTCGTACGCAGAGGGACTGACTGACTCCTCAGTTCGGCTGAAAGGGATGTGCGGTGCCTGACCTATAGCATTAGCACTGAACTATAGTCCCCCAGGCACCTTTTTTGGTTTTTTTCATTTTTACTCTCTCTGTTAGTAAGTCAAGAAAATAGGCACTCCCTCAATTTTTTAAAAACCAGTTTTCTCCTAAAATTCGCTTCAGTTTCCTGTAAGCTTTAAATCCCATTATTAAATGTGTAACCATGAGTTGTCTTCCTCACCTCTTGCTGAAGGTGTATTGGCTATGTGTACCCCTTTCAGCAGTTACTCAGTTGCTCAAGCTAAGATTGGATTCCAGGATAACATCTGTTCAGATATTATTTTGGCAAACCAACTGCTTCTCTTTTTTTGTTAGTCCCATATTTTATGCTTCCTAATCAAGTAGCTGTTAGCGCAAACAAACCCTCAAAGCCCATCCAGACACCCCAGGATTTTTCCCTTCTGTTTAGTTTGTAGACAGCATTGTATCCCAGCATCGCTTTTCCTTTCTGCCATTCTGTTCAGAGAGGTCATTGTTGACTGGTTCCATGTGTCAGTAGAAATGCAAATGAAGCGTTGTCAGATTTCTTTTCTTGATCAGACTATCTGACTAACACAACCTTCAAAGCAAATGTAGAGGGAGGGTTTTTTCGCTAGACTTCATGCTGTCATTGTGCTTTCTAAACTAGCCCATTCTTTCTAGGTCAGGCAACTCTTTTAGCTTGTTTAAAAACTTCATAAATCATATGGAGAAACAGTTAGTATCCTAACTCCCTAACACCACGGCTTGTCCCCAGCAACTCAAAAAGACCAGATGAGATTCATCGACATGACAGCAACAGATCTGAGAACAGGAGCTCAGACTGAGCAACTGACCTTTCACATACTGATAGTGATAGGGAGTCCTGCCTCACAATGTCTAGTGAGAGAATTCATTATTTAAAAAAAAAAGAGGTGGGGACAAAAGTCTACTTGGCTGTCATTAATGGTCTTTGTATTGTCCACATGAGACCCTCCCATTACTCTCACACGTAACGGGCATACTAAAATCCGTCTGTAATGAGATGCATTTAGAGTCTGCTATTAAGCCGCCTGAGGCTTTCTAATAATCCACTGAGCTTTGAACTGGGCTCTTCTTTTAATTTTTCTGTCTCTTTGGTCATTTACTTATTTTTATGGTTTTTATTCTTCGAGCTATGAGTTTTCAACACCACTTTTTGGTAGTGAGATAGCATTCAGGATTGTTAACGTTTTAGGATTGGCTTTTTTTGTCTAATGATCAGCTACCATCTAACATCTCAATATCTTCGTTGTACAAGCATGCCTCTAATTAGCCCTTTCAAATTCTCTTTGAGTGTCTCTTTCCTTAGGTAGCCGTGCTTTGAGATTAATCTCCACTAGTGGATTGTACTAAGTTGTAGATGTCAGCTTTCTTCCAGAGATCAGTTTTATTGCCAAACTCTGTAATATCCTCAGAAAAAAAAGGTCTTAATTGTCTTCAGTTGGCTGGGACCTGGCTCCAAGGGAACATTTTATTGTTAGGTTTTTTGACTAGAAGATTTTCAGATAAATTATATTAAAACAACAATACCCGTAATTAAACACATGACCAGCAAACTCTAGAACAGCCTGCCTTTTTCTTCTTTGTATACCTGGAGGCTGCAAGTTGTGAGCAAAGAATAAGCTGAACCAAGAGTATTGGAAAGGAGAATGCCTCAAAACTGTTGTGAAGTCATTTTATTTGGCTGGGGACTGTCAATTCTCTTGACCCGAAAGCTATGCGTGTGTTTACCAGCGTAGCTGTGCAGCAGTAGTGACACTCCTAACTTTCCCTGGCAGTCTGTTGAGAAGGCTGCCAAATAGTTTTGAGATTTAGGAGTTCTCTTACCACCTAATAAAGCAGGTGAGTGGCATATCCAGAATTCATTGGCTGCCCAGAGGCTCATGGGAGGGGATCTGATGAGGCTTTATGAAGCGATCCTATGTATAACATGTTTATAAGCCTTTATTTACTTATTTTTGTATTTAACTAACTGTGCATACAATTTCCAAATAGGCCCTGTACCTGCAATTACTGAGGTTCTGAAGAAAGCAGGATTGACCCTGAAGGACATGGATTTGGTAGAGGTAAGGATTTTTAACACAGACAGTGAGGTTACTCCTGATCTTTTTAGCAGAAACATTCCACTCACACGTGTAACCCATCATCACAAGGCAGGTGTTTCTGCATATCTGGAGCCCACGTGTCTTAGCTCACCTGCCTGACCTCTATCCATCTTCCACGCAGTTGCACAGTCATTACAAAAATCTCAGGCACATGGAAATTGAAAATGGCGTGATAGCGTTCCATGGAAAAAAAATACCCTCGTGTGACATGAGGTTTTACTCTGTTGGCTGGACTGTTAATGTTTAATGGTGAACAAGGCCATTTTTTGTCAGAGCAAAAGGCTCTTCATGAACACATTGCATCAGAATATACCACGCCTTTTTTTATAAAATATACAACATACTTGCTTTGTATCACATGTGCCAAAATGATCTGAATTTACATCGGGTTGCCCTGACAATGTGTATGTTGTCTGAGTACACTTTTATAAACACAGTGTTTAATATTTTTCTCAACAAAAATGACCTGGGGAAGAAGCACACCTCATTTACTCTTGTGTGCACGCATGCTGCTGAAAGCTTATGTGGAAGGTCAGATATAAGCAGTTGTATTGTTTCTCTGATGTTTTAGGTGAATGAGGCATTTGCACCTCAGTATCTAGCTGTCGAAAAAGTTTTGGGCCTTGACCCTGAAAAAACCAATGTCAACGGAGGTGCCATCGCTATAGGTCATCCTTTGGGTGCTTCAGGGTCACGGATCACAGCTCATCTGGTTCATGAATTGAGGTATGTACGTAGCCGATAGCTGCTGGTAGTGAATGCAATGCTGATGTATTTACACCTGCAGGAGATTTTTGGTATGGATACTGTGTGACTAAAATCTCCCAGTCTGCTGACTTAAAACTCTCCACACCAAAGTGTACTGCTTTCTGTACAAATGTTACCTTTATGCTGTAGTCCAGGTCATGCAGCTTCCCTCTTACTACATTCTGTTGTCATTACAGGATTTTTTGCTTCCTCTAGATCTGATCCAAGCCCACAGTAGTCAGTGGGAAGGTTTCCTTTATTGAAATGGCCTTTGAGCAAAGTCTTTTCTTAACAGGGTCCATTTAAGAGGCTTTGTCATCACTTTCCTTCTCCTTCAGTCCATTTTCAGAAATTTTGACTCTTTTGGCTTGCTTGAATTTTCCTTTTTTGTTCCCCTCAGGGCAGAGTTCATTGTATCTTTTTGCTTGTACTTGCAACACTGTATTAGTGTTCAATCGTAAAGCCTCAGTGAATTTGCAGCTTGCAGGAAACTCTTTCTTGGAGTGTCGCTGTAGAAAACTTAGCTTTGAAAAACTACCTTGGCAATAAAATTACGTTTTACTTATGCCATTTTTATTATGTGTTGAAGCCACAAGCATCCCGTGATGTCATTCCTTGCCATTTTGTATTCCTGAGAACAATATAACGTACCATCTTTTAGATGGTAAAAAACTCAGACCTGCAAATCCTTGGTTTTCTGCAGAAATATTTCAACATCAGTTGAGGCTTCACGATATTTTTCTAGAAAAAGAACATACACATTCTAAAGGGTCATCTTTAGGAGTACCTAGTTGATAGCTAATTTCCTTTCATAAAATCAGGGCAACAGCTACTATGGTTTTCAAATGTAAATAATTTTCACTGTTACTTTTTCTGTACAGGCGTCGTGGTGGGAAATACGCAGTTGGGTCAGCTTGCATTGGCGGTGGACAAGGTATCGCTCTTATCATTGAGAACACAGCCTGAGAGATGATGGAGGCTCCAGTGTGGCCCGAACTACTAATTCCCCGAGAAACTTCTGCCTTTTGTGACAATAAAGCGTCACTACCTGCCTTCGTTTTGTGCCGTTCCTACAAGGTAAAGGAATAGCTGAGAAGTCTGAATTCTGAACAAAAAGATTCATTAATGTCTTTCTAACTAAAGGAACATCAATATAATTTCACACTGATGAAGTATTTTTGAAAAGCCTCTTTTCAATCAAAGTTAATGTATTTCTGTAGGCAAAATTCTTTTCATTTCCTGAGGAAATTGCCTGTCAAACTTTCACCAAACCTGCCTTAAAATAGCAGTCAGTGCACCTTTTTAAGCAAGTATTGCTTAAACTATTCTTACTTCAGCTACTGCTGCTGTCTGGCACATGTGCCTCTTTTATCATCAGGAAATGTGAAAATTTAATTGGAGACCTTCTGAAGTATATACTGATTGCACATTGATGGCTATAACCTGTACCCTGCTGTTTCGCAAGGGAAAAGAAAATGAGCGAAAGCTGAAATTTCCATTGTGCCTCCCAAAAGAACAATAAATATAACAGAAAAAAGGGCTTGGTGTTCATTTGTTTGTTTGTTTACTTTAAAAGTAAATCACTGTGAGAATTGTTACTTTTGGTAAGTCAGTGTTTGTTTTTGGAGAGACTGTTTTTCCTGGCTGAGAAATAACTGAAGTAAGTGAGAAATAACTACCTTTTAGGTAGTTTCTAGAGAACTTTAGCAAATCTGCCAGCCTTCCAAGGAGGGGGGTAGTTGCATCTAACTCTGTTGCTGCATGGTAACGGCATACATACAGCAACTCATTTCTTAACTTCCTCTGATAGTATCATCTGTATCTCTTGGATCACTTAATGCGGGGCTGTTCTTACCTAATTTGAGAAGTGCACATCTGAGCAAGTTGTCTTGCCTCTCACTGGCAGTGGAGTTGAAGTTATGAATCATTTGACATAATGTAGGTTACATTTGGATGAAACGAGATCTCCGTTGACTGTACTCACTGAAGTCCTGTAGGCTCGCTGTACTGTCAAGAGCAACTTGCAGCTTGCTCTGATGGAGATGTCTACATTAGATACTCAGTTAGTTGGATGGATCCATGTCAGAGACAGCACGCGCTTCTCCATAGCCTGTGCTGTGCTACATAGACTGAAATAGTGTGGTAGTGCACGCCCCCCCCAACCTTTTCTCTCTTCGACCGCTTTATAACCTCAGGAATTCCTGCCAGACCGCAACCTTCGTATAGTGAGTTGGTCAGTTAAGCGCCCCGTAATTGTACCAGAAACTCAGACATGGTTGAGGAGGAGAGCAGCACCGTCCTTATCAGAAACTCCTACATGGCTGAGGCAGGGAGTGAGAGCAACCAGTTATTCCCTGACGGCCTTGAAACATACCTCACCTGGATCATAACCGAGTGGAGTGGTACCATCGTTACTGGAATTCCAGTAATTACCGATGCGGACTGTGGCTCGGATGGAAATTTATGACTAAAGCAAATCATCTCACGATCCTATAAACAGTCCTAAGTGAGGCCCTTTGAGCTCTCCTGGACTGCAGCGGGCTGCGACCAGCATCTCCCTCTGGGTGGGACGCCTCTCAGAGCTAGCAAACTCTTAAAAGTTTGCTAAAATCAGAGGTCCATTGCCAAAGACCGACAGCGGGGCCTGGGCTGAAACCCTTCACTCCTTGAGGCTCAACCCTCGCCCGTTGAGAAATGCCAAGACATTCGATGTGAATATTTCACTGAACTCTAGGGTAATTTTTAACAAATAGTAGCAAAGACTTCAGCCTTTACTCTTTCTCATCCTCTGTCCACTGTCAAAATATTGCTTATCTACAACTTCTTGCCGCTCCACTGGTATGAGCTGTGACAATTGTGAAAGATGGGAGGTTATTCAAAACTGACTGCCTAGCCTAGCAAGAAATTCAGGTCAAGGCAAGTGTTGTTACCACTGGTGGGTAAGAGTTGAAGTATGCTGATCACTGTTCCTGGATTTTTTTATGGATGCGGTGTCTTTAATGACTAGAAATATTTAGTGCTATTTATATGGATTCAAAAAAACCCAGCTGCTATAAGGCGGCAAACCAGATGTTCATCTAACACAGTATCTGTTTTCCTCTTTCTACTGTATCTTAGTACGTTAGGGTTACTGGGGTTTGTCTGTTCAAGGTACAGTTGCCACGTGGATTTTATGCAGCAGGATGTTTTCTATTCTTAGTTCCTTCCATAATAACCAATAGCTAATTCCCTCTTCCTTTGTGACTGTGGATAATCACTGAACTCTTATTTTCAGAGAACTGGCCACAGTTTTTCCAAGATCTCGTCCCTGTGTAGTAACAATTCTTTCAGATCTCATCACTGTGTAGGTACAGTAAAGAATAATGCCCTTCATGCACTTTATTTTGCACATGATGTTTCGTTTCCCCCTTTTAGCACTCAATTTTGGGGATTCATGTGTNGTTTCTAGAGAACTTTAGCAAATCTGCCAGCCTTCCAAGGAGGGGGGTAGTTGCATCTAACTCTGTTGCTGCATGGTAACGGCATACATACAGCAACTCATTTCTTAACTTCCTCTGATAGTATCATCTGTATCTCTTGGATCACTTAATGCGGGGCTGTTCTTACCTAATTTGAGAAGTGCACATCTGAGCAAGTTGTCTTGCCTCTCACTGGCAGTGGAGTTGAAGTTATGAATCATTTGACATAATGTAGGTTACATTTGGATGAAACGAGATCTCCGTTGACTGTACTCACTGAAGTCCTGTAGGCTCGCTGTACTGTCAAGAGCAACTTGCAGCTTGCTCTGATGGAGATGTCTACATTAGATACTCAGTTAGTTGGATGGATCCATGTCAGAGACAGCACGCGCTTCTCCATAGCCTGTGCTGTGCTACATAGACTGAAATAGTGTGGTAGTGCACGCCCCCCCCAACCTTTTCTCTCTTCGACCGCTTTATAACCTCAGGAATTCCTGCCAGACCGCAACCTTCGTATAGTGAGTTGGTCAGTTAAGCGCCCCGTAATTGTACCAGAAACTCAGACATGGTTGAGGAGGAGAGCAGCACCGTCCTTATCAGAAACTCCTACATGGCTGAGGCAGGGAGTGAGAGCAACCAGTTATTCCCTGACGGCCTTGAAACATACCTCACCTGGATCATAACCGAGTGGAGTGGTACCATCGTTACTGGAATTCCAGTAATTACCGATGCGGACTGTGGCTCGGATGGAAATTTATGACTAAAGCAAATCATCTCACGATCCTATAAACAGTCCTAAGTGAGGCCCTTTGAGCTCTCCTGGACTGCAGCGGGCTGCGACCAGCATCTCCCTCTGGGTGGGACGCCTCTCAGAGCTAGCAAACTCTTAAAAGTTTGCTAAAATCAGAGGTCCATTGCCAAAGACCGACAGCGGGGCCTGGGCTGAAACCCTTCACTCCTTGAGGCTCAACCCTCGCCCGTTGAGAAATGCCAAGACATTCGATGTGAATATTTCACTGAACTCTAGGGTAATTTTTAACAAATAGTAGCAAAGACTTCAGCCTTTACTCTTTCTCATCCTCTGTCCACTGTCAAAATATTGCTTATCTACAACTTCTTGCCGCTCCACTGGTATGAGCTGTGACAATTGTGAAAGATGGGAGGTTATTCAAAACTGACTGCCTAGCCTAGCAAGAAATTCAGGTCAAGGCAAGTGTTGTTACCACTGGTGGGTAAGAGTTGAAGTATGCTGATCACTGTTCCTGGATTTTTTTATGGATGCGGTGTCTTTAATGACTAGAAATATTTAGTGCTATTTATATGGATTCAAAAAAACCCAGCTGCTATAAGGCGGCAAACCAGATGTTCATCTAACACAGTATCTGTTTTCCTCTTTCTACTGTATCTTAGTACGTTAGGGTTACTGGGGTTTGTCTGTTCAAGGTACAGTTGCCACGTGGATTTTATGCAGCAGGATGTTTTCTATTCTTAGTTCCTTCCATAATAACCAATAGCTAATTCCCTCTTCCTTTGTGACTGTGGATAATCACTGAACTCTTATTTTCAGAGAACTGGCCACAGTTTTTCCAAGATCTCGTCCCTGTGTAGTAACAATTCTTTCAGATCTCATCACTGTGTAGGTACAGTAAAGAATAATGCCCTTCATGCACTTTATTTTGCACATGATGTTTCGTTTCCCCCTTTTAGCACTCAATTTTGGGGATTCATGTGTAATTCTAGCTGTGAGAGTTGAATTTGGTCATCCTGAATAATTGTGTCTTTTCTGCAAATTGCATCATGATGTCCACGTCATTTTCCAGGTACCTTATGAACATGTTATCAGCACAGATGATTGTACATCCGGCTAGTAACCTTTCTTTGCTGTGTGAGCCAACTGCTTATTCCCATATCATTCCATTTTTATCCTGTTCATTTCCTTTAAGAACCTCTGATGAGGGGCTTTGTCACACTAAAGTGAAGCAGTGAAATCCTTTCCCATGAAGTTACTGGGACATCATGTATTGCACTTCTAATACATGCAGCTTCTTCCACAGCTTCCAGGTCTTAAAGTTCAGTGTCTGCTCTCAGGGGCAGTAAGGGCAAACGCTCTTGTTCTGGAAGTAAATTTAATTTCTTTCTTTTTGCCTGGCTGTGGTCTCAGGTTGCAGTACCTGGTGGTATAAACACTCCCTCTAAAGGGTGACAAGTTCAGTTTGATTAGGGAGAATGCGGTCCCTTCTTTAGGTTTAAAACCAGCCTAGGTGTCCTAGTTAGGGTGAGTTCTGTGTGGATTGTCCAAACATGTGCTTCTGCTCTCTGTTGCCCATTTGAAATGTGGCTGCTTTGTTAGACTGCTGCCAAAAGGGGTCCTTTGTGTCAATTAAACCGTTGAACGGTTGAGACCATTGGCCATCGCTCTGTGTAGACTACCTGTCGAGTGAGTTGTCAGTGACTTTGTCTCCAGGGGGAAAGCCTTCTTCTGAAAGGTACATGGATGCTCTAGGTTTTGGGGGAATATGCTGCATTCCTCTTCTGTCATTCCTGATTTCACTTTTAAGTCTAAAATGGGGTATTGCCCAAAGTACAAAACCAGATCCTGTGCTAGGTCGTGCACAAACACTGTGCACAGCACTGCTGTGCTTCAGAATATTGGCTTTTTCTTACCAAGTTATTATTAAAGATGAGCACAAGCATTGACATTTGATTCCTGAGCCAATCTTCCACAATATGTAGGAGTGCCTAGCCTTGAGGATTTGGTCTGAGCCTGTCTTTACTAACAAGTCCAATTATTTATTACAGAGTAACAGCAGTAATATCTGATCCTTGTACATCATTCCAAAGTACGTTCTCCAGTTTCCCAGATGTAACAATGGTAGAACTGTGTTTCTGCCTTTGGGAAATGAAGACATCTCACTGAGAGCAGTCTGGGTTAGGGGAATTTAATGGTGTCCTGGAAGGAGCAGAAAATACGGAAGAAATGCGTTAGATTTTAGAAGGATAATTACATACACTGATTGTACCAAGGGCATACTTCTTTTTTGCTTTATAGGTTCAGGTGTATTCCTTATTTTTGTGTGACAATAGTCTCCATTATACAGCATAATGAAAATGTTGATTTTGTCTTTCTCGAAATGTGCAAGAAAAGCAAGCTTTTGTGGAAAGTATTTATTGCCCGTGTAAAGCTGTGCGGTATTTACTCATAAATGTAGATGTAGCTTTCTACCGCTGGGTGGTGCGTTTTAAACACCCTGCACATCGCACTGTATTACAAAGGCGTTTGTCCTCCATATAGTAGCACAGCTTTTCTCGTAAGTGCATGCTAGGTTAACCTTGAAACTGAATCACCCAAAATTTCAGGTTCCATTTCTCCTTTTGTGGGTTTTAAACAGGCAGGTGCCATGGTACCAACACATCTGTGCTACTGTACACCCCAGAGCTTTTGGTGCCTCTTGATTTCAAGTGAATTAGAAAGCATCTGATGTTTTACAGAGTGGGTTGCAACTGCAATTTGAGAGGACTTGTTCAACAAGATGATGACTGAAGTACTATATCTGACAGAATGTGAAGAAGAGAATAGATTATGATTTCTCTGTCTGGAAAAAAGCTATTAATCCTAAGCAAGTGTATGTGAGAGAGAGGGAGAAGGTACAGAGACCTGATAGAGGTAGACTTCCCTGTTGCACTCCTTTCTGCATTGTATAAAAGCAGTTCTGTTATACTTCTAGTGGAGCTCCAATAATTAAGATGGGATGTTGTGTAGCATTCTATAAAAAAAAAAAATCTTGAAGCTGCTAAAGCGCACAATTTCAGGCAAGTCTCACCTCATTGTGAGAGTATTTCTAATAAGCTCTTCCTCAATCTCTAAATCCAGACATTTTCCATCTGGTGCGATGCTGTTAAGCTGGGCAGGGCTCTGTCTCGCCTCTCCAGCTAGCAGAGTCCGTGTCTGACTGGGTCAGCTGGATGCTGCACAGGGATGCTGAGGGGGATCAGAGGGGAAATTAATCCTTCTGAGAGTTCATGAGCTAAGGGTTTAGTGATGGGGGTGCAGTTTCCCTCTTCTGAAAACAGCTACGAGGAACTAGTGCTAGTGATGTCTTTGCTGACTTAGGTACATTTACATGAAAAATTAAATTGAAATGAAGAGGTAGATTGGAGCATGACTGTTGGTTTTAGTTTTATAATGGATAAATATTTCTCGTGGAAGGTGAATTAAGATAAAAAGGTAACATTTTTGAACTTCTCTAAGGCTGTCGTTTGATAACAAATCCAGCTGTAGGGCTAGTAATGCCAGGTCAAAATGCTGTAGCCATAGCAATTGCAGGGCAGATCAGGTGTAAACTCAGGCTGCTAATCCATAGCTATTTGAAACTGTCAGCATGATAAATTCATCCTGGCAGGTATTAAGCCAGAGCAGCTATTGTTTTTCCTTTGGTGGTCATGCTCTTACTCTGATTCAGCAGGAGCGGGGCTGTATGTTCACATACAACTGATTCACCCTACCTGGGCTGAATCAGTTTTCCGAGAGATCAGGAATTGCCCAAATGTGGCATTAAGGATTGTGAAACCACAGCTTTCATCTCTTTGAAAATCAGAGAGACAGTGAGCTGTTGCACAGAAGCTTAAGACAGCAAGCTCAGGACAGTTAACGTGCCAGTCCATGGAGAGATTGTGGTACCTGACCTAGACATCAACAGCAGGCAGACCGAATTCCTGCCCGTGGTGGTGGAGGTGGGCAGAGCCTGGCCGTGCTGCGCTGCCATCAGGCTGGATGGTTCATTGCTGTCCCAAACATGGGTGTCACAGCGGGTCCTCTGCATTAGTCCCAGGCCACTTAGATACTTCTGATTTTTTTTTTTTTGCTTCTGTGAGCCAAAACCTATGAACTAATGCTGGGGGGGGAGAAGCAGGAAGAGGCGGAAGGTTTTGGGCTTTTATTTTTGTTTTGCTGCCTGATAACTTATGTGAAATGTTTATCCTTCCTGTTACTAACTAATCAGTTAATGGAGCTTGGAAACACCATCTGACTACATGTCAAAGGAAAACTCATGCCAGGAGTTTTACTTTGAGAGATCTTAACATTGGCAGCAAGCTGGAGCTCTGAATTTTTATGGTATTAGGTTCTTCTGCAAGTTCCTTGCAGTACTTGTATCCAAACATGTTTCTTCAGTGTTGAGTGAATGTCTTCTATTTCACATATTTTCTCTAGCAGTGTGTTTATTATAGCTGTTGCCAGGGAGAGAAAAAAAAAACCACTTAATCCCTCTTTATAAACATTTAGCTCTAGTGTAAGATACACATGATAAAATCATTGGGGTTTTTGTTTTGCTTGTAAGAATATTTTATACTGACAATGTTTTTCTCCTCTGCTGTTGTTATTTATAAACAGAGATTTTTCAGGTCTTGAAAACGGATTTGCAAAATCTAGAGTGTGAAGCAGAAGACAACGTAATTTAAACACAGAAGGGATGTGTTTGGCAGTGCACCGAGAAGTTCTGTTTAGCGGACCTCTAATCATTGAATTGACTATTAAACAACATTTTCAGGATTTTTTTTCTCAAACTCACAAGGCTAAAGCTTCTCACCTACACAAAACTAAAGTTATGCTCTTTTTAAGAAAAAGTATACTCACTAGACTCCAGAAGCTTCTAAACCATACTTTAAGAGTAATAACAAAACTGTGAGATTCAGCAAATCTACAGTTGGTAGGATGGTAAAAAAATGACTAATTTGGAGAAAGGCATGTAAGGTTGTGGTGAACAAAAAGCAGAACTCGGTATTTACGACTACTGCTCCAATAGTGGCAAGTGTCAGTCTTCAAATACTGAAGATTCAGGGGAAGGTTGTAGGGAAGTAGAGTACGGAGTAGACTGAGTATGAACTGGAGTATGGAGTAGATTGAGTATGGAGTAGATTGAAGTTGAAGGAAAGGGCAAGTCTGGATATGAACCAGGCTGTGGCAGGTGTTGACCACAGAAGAAAGCTAGCCTACACAAACACCGGTATTTATTCATTATTCCTATTTCTAAAAAAAAGGGTGAGATTCAGGTGCTGCGCACAAGGACCAGGGATGTCCTGTCTCTGGCCTCTGTGCCTGCAGCATTACATCCTGGAGATGGGGAACTCCAAGTGCTGGTGCTCTGTGCAGAAGTGTGGGCGTTAGGCTCTTTGCTTCAGGGGAAAGCTGTGATCAGCCATGTACCCGAGCGTAAGCCTAGTTTCGGTGTGTGATTAGTCCTGCCGAATCTAGTAGAATAGAATAGAATAGAATTGAATTGAATTGAATAGAAGAGGATATTTCAGTTGGAAGGGATCATCTACAACGATCATCTAGCCCAACTGCCTGACCACTGCAGGGCTGACCAAGTTCAAGCATGGTGTTAAGGGCATTGTCCAAATGCCTCCCAAACACTGGCAGGCTTGGGGCATCAACTACCTCTCTGGCTTCTGAGATGGGAATGATTTCACGGTGACTCTCCTGGGAAGGAAGGGGGAGTGTCAGTGACTTCCATCAGTGCATGTCTGATGGAGGAGAAGTAGCTTGGGGCTCTTACCATATAGGGATGTTCTCTTTTTCCTTCCTTTCTTCCTTTACTTCCCTGTTCTCCCCTTGTTCCCAGTACCTGTTCCTTAGACGTTCGTGCAATTAGGTGACACAACTTCTGGAGACAGCTAGGTAGCTAGAGCAAAGCTAGATGTGCTGCTGCATGGGCCTCTCCATGAGATTGCTACAGGTGTGGTGAACTTACTCTCACACCTCAGCCTACTTCTCAAGGACTGCCAGCAGAAGCAAGACTTTTGTGTCTCAGGAGATTCTCTGATTCAGTTTGATGTTGCGGGTGGGCTCCTATCATTCTTTCCTGTCTCCCATCCGTGGATCTGAAGAACATACTGTATAAGAAAAATAAGTACAAGGGACGTTTGGAAGCAAGATAGAATAGAATAGAATCATTAAGGTTGGAAAAGACCTCTAAGATCATCTAGTCCAACCATCAACCCAACACCACCATGCCTACTAAACCATGTCCCAGAGTGCCACGTCTACACCTTTTTTGAACACCTCCAGGGATGGGGACTCCACCACCTCTCTGGGCAGCGCGTTCCAAAGCTTGACCACTCTTTCAGTAAAGAAATTTCTCCTAATATCCAATCTAAGCCTCCCCTGGCACAACTTGAGGCTGTTTCCTCTCATCCTATCACTTGTTCCTTGGGAGAAGAGACCAACACCCACCTCGCTACAACCTCCTTTCAGGTAGTTGTAGGGGGCGATAAGGTCTCCCCTCAGCCTCCTCTTCTCCAGACTAAACATTCTCTGTTCCCTCAGCTGCTCCTCATAAGACTCGATGCAAAACTTCAGGGTACAGCACAAGCACCCAAAGGCTGGATTCCCAAACTCCCACCCTTCTTGCTCCCCCTCCTTCCCACCGCTTCCCTCGATGTCTTTCCTTGTGCAAAGCTTGAGCTCAAGTCAGTCGGTTGCAGTCTTTGGGTCAAGCCCTGTACAGAATTCAGGAGCAGAGCTATTAGGTCACCTCTTGGCTAGAAGTTGAACAGTAGAAAATTATTTTTCTGTGAAATAAAGGACATTCAACTTCTGAAATGACTCCCTGTGCAAGACAGCTCGTTACACTATTTTATACCACTGATAGTGCCAGGATAGGTGCCTGGTACAATACTGTCGCACATTGCATAAAATGGATGTCAGAATCTGGCATATTTTAAATAATTAGTCAAAACCTGACTTTCAAATTCATGGCCCCGCTCTCATTTTCCATTCCAACCCTGAAGCTTATCCTGGCCCCGGCCTTGCTAGATGGCTGTTTCCCAATATGGACCTGAGCAATTGAGATCTGCTGTTGACATTGGCCAATAACAGGTTGCAGGTGGGGAGCTCCGTGGTGTGATTCAACACCTGACATTGCAATCACTCACATGCAGCATTGCCAGCTGAAGCAGCTCCTGATCTGCTTCTGATAAATGGCTCTAGGCCACCAAAGGAGGCATTTAATGCCCGGGATCCTCAGCTCGCAAAAATGGAGATGTGATTGTTGCAATGCAGATTTAAGAGCGTGTGTAGGTCCTTACTGTTCTGTGCAACTGCTTGATTCATCCTGACCTGGCACTTGAGCCTTGCTGTGCTTCATTCGCATAGCACAGCCACTGTGTGAGCACATAGGCTGAATCCCAGATGAGGTAAGATAAGGTTATATTGGTGTGTGCCGTGTTCACAAAGTCTGATTAAGAAATGAGTGTTCTCAGCAGTTGCTGAACAAATGCGTTTTTACAGCCTGTTGTTTGTCCTAGGGGAAGTTTTATTTCTTACGTAAACTTATGATTTGTGAGCCCTGTTGAGGCTAGGACAGGGGTCAGCTTGGCACGTTTTGAAGTGACAATAGCTGTTTAAAGCATGTATTTGATATAAATAAAATCCTTTAGGTGAACAACCACCATAAATATGCTGAAGTTTATCGAGGTATTTGCTAAACTGCTAGAAAACTTGCAACTGGAGCTCCCCTTGCCCCTTTCTAGCCAGGGGGGTTTGTGGTTGAAACACAAAGGGAGGATTTTTCCCAGGGAAAACAATGTTCTAGTGATGGTGACTCTATTTCTAAAAATGTATTATGTGATCTACGGAGCTTCTTGTTGCATGCGTGTATATGGTGCTGATGGTTTGATGGCCAGGCAGCCCGTGAGCTGAGGCACCCCTGGCTTTTGCAGGCTTCTCGGTAGTGTTCTCCAAGCTTTCCTTGGAGAAGGAGTGAATGAGATCCTTCTCCTCCCATTTCGGGTCTCAATACCTGGATGATAAAAGCACAATTATGCATATATAGGAATGTAGTTGCTAAACATGGTGGGAATCATCCGGTCAACCCTAAGTTTACGTGGTAGGAGAGCAGTTTAGTGATAGAATAAGGAAAACTATGATTTTAAAGGACAGTTGGTCAACAGCTGAGCAACCTGTCATCTTCCTTGCCCTCCAGGGAGATGTCAGAGATGGTGACTGTACTGCCTGCAGCGTGCCATAAGATGCAAACCCTTCCAGCCCGCTGTCTCCCTGTGGGCTAGGCCTAAACCTGCTCATCTTCCTGTGGGACAGCCAAAAAACCACGAGTACTAAAGCTCGTACCCTTCCTGAGGAATGGGGAGAGAAAGGCTTACTCCTCTCGTTCTTGTGAGACACAGAATTAGGCCACTGTCAGTACTCAGAGCTGGATTTGTGGTGGTCCCCTCTCACCTGCATATGAATACTAAAGACGATCAGAGCAAACATGCAAGACTGGGGATCAGTCTGTGGTATAAGGCATGGCTGTTCTCCTGGGTTTGACCTCTTCGTTCCATTTTGTAGATGTGCTTAAAACTCATGAGTATGCACCCTTCAAAATGGCAGAGATGCCTATCAAGGACGGTGTTACTCTGCTGTAATGCACTTGAGGTTTCAACAGCATGGGCCTGGACAAACTGTTCCTCAGAGAAGTGGGTTCTCCCGTTGTTTATTTTGGACCGTATTTGGGCTTGATCTTTGGTCTTACTCAGCGGCAAGCTCTCTTGCAGGCGGTGCACACTGGTTATACCTGCTCCGTCACCACCTACAGCTCCTTTACTTGTCAGCTGGTGTGAGGTCTTCTGCAGGCTGAACGGCTGTGGGATGTTCATCAGACTGAATGCTCCGGGGCTGTTGCCTTCAGCCAAGCAGAGCATCAAGGGGCGGTCAGGATGTGCTATAGTATTTTCACAGCCAGCAGAGGTTCTTTGGGATGGTCTAGAAGAGGCGAGACCTCAGTTTTATCCCTCAAGATGGCCTGAATTGCCACTATAGCTGCTCTTACAGGCCTGGTCATGTGGGCCACTGAGGCTAGACTGTTCATAGTCATCGTTTGTCCACATCAGCACTCTCAAAGCTGCCTGTAGAAGGCCCAGCAGGTATTTGCGGAGGAGATGAGTATCTCGGGTGTACTTTGTGCTCAGGAACGCGCTATATCTTGCATGGCTGGACTGTGATAACGTGCAGCACCCATGAGACCTGTGTGACCCTGCAGTCACATCACATGGCTGATCATAGGCAGACACAATGGCCTGAGACCCCACTTAGGAGGACTCCAGCATCTCCTCCTACAAAGATATGGGATCGGTGGTGGGCTGAGCTTTGCCCAAGGTCTTGCTGATGCCTGCCAGTGGGCTAGCAGAGATCAGCAGGGCTCCGCTTTGGGACAGCGAGGTGCCATGCAGAAAACCAGCCTTGGATGAGGCCATCCTCCACCTGCAGGCAAGGGATGGGGATACCTGGCAAATAGTTTACGAACCGTGGGTTTGCAGTGTTCAACAGCACTGGTGATCTGGAGTTAACAGGGGTTTTTTTCCACTCATTTCAATGGGACTGGGATCAGGGTCCATATAGAGCTTTTTGGATGAGTGGATGCTTGTTGGGACTTCAGGGTTCATAGAAGCTTATTACCATCCAAGAGATGTATTTACATTTGTGTTCAACTTAGTTTGCACGAGTTCTGCAACCAATTCTGCACATTTTATTTCCACTCATTGGGGGGTCTCGAGGAGTGGAAGTGAGGGTGACAAGCGGGTCTCGAGGGACAGCGCTGCTAGGAGCTGGGAGACTGCGTGGCATTGTTGCAAGCAACAGTCACGAGGGGTCTGGCGCAAAATAAGGCGATAAAGGATTTTTACTTGTTGAAAAACTGTGTTGTACAAATGCGTGTTTAAATTTTGTCGAGGGGGACTTTAGTACTCGAATCGGGAACAGGTAATACTTTTAACAACCCTTATAATGGCACTTATTTTAGTATTCAGGTTATTTATGCTGCAATTCCCCAGTGTTAGTCCTTGCTTGTAGTTAATGCAAAATCTCGGGGTGGGGAGAAGGAAGAAACACGTGGGTGCAGCAAAGAGAAATGTAAAGCTTAAAGGATTTTATAGATGATCTCGGTACCACAAAGTTTCTCTACTAAATTATACTTAAAGCTTTAGGCATCAAAGGAAAACACGCTACAGCCAGCTCCTTCCAGCTGGCTCGCTGTGCTTGAGCAGTGACATGTCCATCCAGAGGGGGATTTTTTTTGTGGGTTACATCTCTCGGAAGACTCGACTGTGGTATTGGTGTCTGGCTCGGATTTTCTCCATCCAGGGAAGACATGTCTGAGTTGGGGAGTCAGCTCAGGCTCCTTGCAACACGCAGCCTGTCACTTTTGGTATGATTGCAGTTTAACCGGGTTTCTTCTGAAACACTGGCTTGCAGAAAGGATTTCCCTCGATGCTGCTGGCTATACTGCACCAAGCTCAACCTGGGTTGGGAAATTCAACACTGGACTTGTAAAACAGCTTCCACTTGCTTCTGATTACAACAGAAGATAAACTGTGCGGCAACAGGAAATGCAAAACTCTCGTAACTGGGTGAGGAAAAGCAAAAACGGAGAAATGTGAAAAAAAAAAAAAAGAGGCATTTGCAGCTAAACAGCATCCCCAGAAGGTGCAGGAGGACTCGGCTGTGGTGCCACGCATCTGGTGCAACTGAGGTCAAGCTCGCTGGAGCTGCGCTTGCAGTCTGGCAGTGTGCTCCGTCACTTGGGATGTGTGCATGTGTGCATACCTCGCCGCCCTCCCTCAGGCATCATCTGCAGCCTCCGACTGAGATTGGCTGCTGCGGAGTCAGCCCATATCTTACTAGAGGGAAACTTGAGACCCACCAAGCCCAAATGTCAAATGCTGCTTAGTCAGATGAATAGCAGCAGTCACCAACAGCCAGCCCGGGCTCTTTCCGCATTTCATCAAGGGCAGCGTTTTGCGTCTAAGCTTTGTTTCTCAATGTAATGAGTTTAAAAAAAAAAAAAAAGTTTGTGTGTAGCTGGCAGCGTGCATGGAAAACCAGGGGGAAAAAAAAAAGTGGATGAGCTTCTTCCCCCTCCTGCTCTGCTCCCTGCACACCTTCCCACGGCAGCTGGATGCTAAATACGCGACCGATAAAGGGCAAAGCACTTGCTTGCTAGTGTTATATTGGGTTTTGCAGTGCAAGGCTCCTTTTCAGGACTTCTCTTTCCCAGGTGTAAACCCTGCAGCCCACTTTAGATCTCTAAATGTTTCCCATTCATCCAAGAAGGCTTTTCTGGCAGCTGGGGCTTGTATCGCTGCTTGCACGCTCCCAGGAGCACCCTGCATGCACCTATGCTACTGCACCATACCCTTGGGGTGATGTTAGTGGGACACGCTTCACCTCAGGCGCCCAAATAAAAGTGTGGGAGTTGTGCAGGGTGCTGCTGTCAGGAGGAGAAGCTGGTTTCGTCAGAGTCTGTTCTTTTCTGGGTTTGTGCTTGCACACATGCATGCACACATTTGCTTGCTTGCATGCATGGTTATTACAGTGCAGAATCCCTAAAAGGCAAAACGCTGTCAGGCTGGAGGATCCTGTGAAGTCACAGACAAATTTAAACTTGTTTTTTCTTCTTTTTTTTTTTTTTTTCTCCCCGTTGGACCTTTTTCTGCATTTGACTACAACTTCTGCATTTGAACTTCAGAGGTGCTCGTTCGAATGCTTTCAGAGCGTGCCTTTGCAGAGCAATGCTGCCCTGGTAGGGGTCAGCAGTATCTGACAGTAAAAAATATCCCAAGCAATTCATCTCAGCAGAGCACAGAGAGAGTGTGCACACCTTGCTGCTTCCATGTTTGCCTTTCTTCTTGAACCAAAGCAGGTGGACACTGGCGGGCTCTCCTGGAGGATGCTGGGTGCCGGGGGTGCTGCCAGCCAGCACGGCAGGTTGCTCCGGTTGGCTGCCGCAGCATGTCCGAGTCGTCCTGACCTCCCCAAACCTCTGGGCAGCAGCAGCAGAGGACTCAAACACCCTTCCAGAATTACAGCCATGATTTTTTTTCCAGGGACTCCAGTGCGCTTTGGATTGGGGCCATGCATTCAGGAGTTGTGCTGAGGGTGGGATACCTCTGATTTAATTTCAGCCCCCTATTTAAGTTTGGCACTTGAGTGCTTTCTGCAACCTCTGGGGAGAGAGCGAGGGAGACCTGCGCATAGCAGCTATTTTAATCTGTGTTTAAAAAAGAAGCCCAGATGACTATCAGCCATTTAATTTTTAGACTGCTTATGTTAGGGGAAATTAATCCCTTCCTTTGCATCTGCCACTTGCAGAATATAGATGCTAATGTCTGCTAAATACCTTCAGCTTCTCCTCTCTCCTTTGCAGGCGTGGGAACGCGGGGTGAGCTGCACGTTTTGGAAATGTGAAATTCTAGAGTTAAAAATGAGCTTTCTAGAGGTTTTTCTGGTATCGTGTCTTACTTCTGCAGAGTTGTACATTCCAGGATTTATTTTGTTTCTTTTTCTACATATTATTCCAATGGGGTTAGTTTACTGCAAGCTCTCATTTTGTTTCTAAAAACCTTGTAAATGTGGAACATCAACTCTTAATTCTGCAATCATGTGGCGTCTCCCATTTAATAACGTCTGGCTTGCTTAAAGAAAAATGAGCGGGGATGTTTGCAGGCTCCAGTAAGTGTTTCCAGGAATAATGTCTCCCTGTAACTAGCGTTGCTCTTCTGTGGCCTCCCATTAGAAAGCAATTGGGAAGGGGTAGAGGTTTGAGCAGAGCCGATACACGAGAGCAGCGACAGGCACCGACGTCGGTGCGTTTGAGTAGGAGCAGATGGCAATATGTGTTCTGTGTATTTTGGTATTTGAGCCTCGGCGTCGTTCGATTATTACAACTTACCTTCCCTACTTACTATTCCTTAGCGTTTGGCCAATTCTCCTCTCCAACCATCTCCTTGGAGAATCCCAAAACACTTTTACAGGGCAGAAAAATATCAGCAAGCAATGCATTTTCTACAAATTGAGGGCTAATCGAGACATTCCCCTGGAAAATATCATGTTAAAAGACGGCGATATCTTGTGCATCAACCCTGTCACTGGGAAGCTGAAATTTTGGGGCTGCATCACGAAATCCCAGCAATTTTATCAGCTTAAGCCAGCAGTGAGCGTGGTATCTGTATTTAGCCTCCAGCTCTATATATTTTTCTGCCCTGCAGAGGTGTTCTTGCCTTCAGTGACTGTTTATTAAAAAAAAAAAAAAAGTAATGATTGGTGACATCTAAGGGAGCATTTACACAGAAAAAAGTGTTGCAACTGGCAATGTAAATAACACGCCGTGTTTCTGGAAATTCAAGTACAAACTGCTTGCACGGAGCTGCCAAATGATGCATGAAGCCTCCTTGTTTCAAGAAATCAAGAAGAAATAAAAATATCTCTGATTTATCGGAAGAAAAAAATAATTAAGATGTGATAGAAAGAGGTTGCAAAAAATATCCAGCTCTGTCATCTTTAAAAATGAGGCATTTTATATGCGTTAAGTAGATACATGAAGTTGCATTCACAACTTTTTTTTAGTATAGAAATACCTTCTTCATCTCTTCATGGCAGTGACAGATACGTTGGCACAAACACATTGACCTTATCAGCAGGCTCAGAAATGTGGACCAAGCTTTCCAAAATGGATTACCCCTTCCCCAAAAAGCTTTTAAGTTCTTAACTAACGAGCAAGATTTTTTTTTTTTAAAGCACTCGGCAGCTCTCATAAATATTGCATTTAATACTGTGAGGCGATTTTTTTGAAATAATTTATATACAAGTACTTACAAATGTGTGTGGCCTCTGACAACTGGTAGATGTGGCTTCTTGAGTGTAGTGGGGTTCATTTACTCAAGGCAAGGTTTTTCAAATAGTTTCTGATTATTTCTGTTGATAATAAAATAGGTGGTCTTCAAGAAATTCTGAAATAATTTAAAGATTTTTTTTTTCTTTTATTTTTAAAATACTGTTCTTGAACTCACTTCTTGGAGGGCGGGGAGAATGATTTTTGATTAAAATAATACAAATACAACCTAGTTGATGCTGTGATCCCAGGAAACCTCCAGGGGCAACTACCCTGACAGCGTATGGCTGTCTTGTGTCTTTTGAACGAGGGTTTTGCATACAGCAAACGTAGCTTCTGCTGAGACAGGAAACGCTGCATGGATAAATTGGAACACGCAACGGAAAAAGAAGTCGTTCCTTTTCCATAGGTGCTCTGACAGGAAATCTGCGAGTTTCTTGGCATCGCTGCCATCCAGCACTTGTCCCTGTGGTTTGGCTTCCTCCGATGTCTCCGCTACCAGGAGGTGCGGAGCGTAACGCTGATGGGAAAGGGAGAAACTTGGGGGGCTTTGAATGGTGCTAGTGGGGGAAGAGTGGTAAAGTCTGAGATAGTACTAGGAAATTACACTTTCAATTGGGAGAGAGGATGGAGGAAACTTGAGCTCCGGTTACCGACACCCAAGGATGGTTGAGTTGCACCTAAGAGCAAGAAGCCAAGTAACTGGGCTTGTGGCATTCTCAAGTATGAGCTCTTGGAGATGAAAGAGGCGGTGAGCGATAAAGAGGAGGGAAGGAAAATGTCTCAAACTGTTAGAAGCAAAGTGGAGAAGCGGTGCCTGCATTTTGGTACCGAGTCCCCTTGCTAGGAGCATCGCAACTGTTAGTGGGCAAAGGAAAAATCTCCAGCAGCCCAGTGAATGAGGGGGAGAGGAGCTGGGAGATGCTGAATGCAAAAACGGGGTGGGTAACCTTGCGTTTATGTATTGCAGAGGTGCGGTACATGAGAAAAAAGCTTGAGTCAGCAACTTTAGCACAAATACTTTCATAACACTGGTATGAAGAGGCTTGCAGTCGAGTCTAGAATAAGTGCAAGAGAGCTGAGCTGATCCCAGATGCCTTGTGCTTAGGTCTGTGTCACTGGAGCTGTATTTTTGTGTGAAGGAAAGGATTGGAGAGTTACAGCCAGAGATAAAAATGATATAAATGATATAATGATATCAAGACCCATAGCAGTGTTGTGCTTGTTACCCTGCTCCGGTCTCACCGGGAGGTGCGTGTGCTCTAACAGTGACAACTAAGGGACTGTCAGCTGAGATAAAACCTGAGCCTAAACAAGATTTCCCAACTAAAACCAATGCAAATCACAGGTAAATAGGTACTTATTTTGAGTGCCAATCCCTGAAACTCAGTCTGGAAACCGAGAGTCATTCTGGGCTCTTCCCCGTTCGCTTATTAACAAGAATAATCCCACAGATGGGTCTTCATCGCTGCCTCTGGCGAGGTGCAAATCGCAGAGGGAAATGAGCCGGTGAATAATACAGGAATGAAAATTAGCACCGATTCCTCCCCATCGGTACAGTTACGTGTTGCAGTCGTGTCGTTGGAGTAAGGAGTTGCTGCTTGTACCAAGACACCTTCTTTTTCTAATCATATCCAAATTTTAGCACAGGGGTTTGCTCTAATGTTGGGGCAGAGCTGAACCTCATTAGTTTCAGAAAGTGCTTTGAGCCAGCCAAGCCCAGGGCTGCAATAACAGCGTGGTTACAGCTTGCTTCTTTTTGGATCGGGATCTAAACCGTTTAATTCCTGCTGTCTCTAACCCACCGCATAAAATGTGCATCAGGTTCTTGGAAACAGGCTCTATTCATGCGGGAAAG
The DNA here is from genome assembly GCA_013401315.1 of Balaeniceps rex. Lineage (NCBI taxonomy): Eukaryota > Metazoa > Chordata > Aves > Pelecaniformes > Balaenicipitidae > Balaeniceps > Balaeniceps rex. The sequence goes on along the minus strand of VYZW01008003.1, from coordinate 76,947 downwards.
CAGGGAATAAGTATGTAAATATATATGCAATGTAGAAAATATTATGTAAAAATACCTGAACTGGGAGAACCTTGTGGCTGAGACCAGCCCCCACCTGTGATGGGCTGAAATCTCCTATAGCTGCATTTACAGACCTACCCAGCTGCTTGCTAGCCGTAGTTATGGGCTAATTCGTTTTGGATCTCCTAACCACTCTTAGGATGCTTTTGGTCTTGCCAAAGCCTTTTGAGGGCTTGATCGTATCGCGGGATGGCAGGGTGTGTGAAGTAAGCCTCGGCATGGGCCAAGACTTGCACCCGTCATACCTTACACCAGTTGAACCTGCTTGTACACCCCTCCTCCCCGGGGCCGGCCAGGGACCGGCGGAGGCATATTCCCACATAAGGCAACGCGGATCGCTGGAGCGTTGTTATTGCGATGGAGGAGCTCCAGGCTACGTCAGGAATCCTCCTTTTCGGAGGCTGAAAATACCGAGGGTACTTTCTCAATGACGGCTGATTTGCCAGTTTAAATTTAGGGATTGAGATCACTGTGGGCAATGGGTGGATTTTTTTTTTTTTTAATGCAGCTGCAGGGAAGAAGGCTGTGTTCTGCACTTTCCCTAGAGAACTTTACTTTGCAGAGATGTTTTTAAATAATGTGGTGGGTTTTGTTGTGTTTTTTTTTTTCCTCCACCAAAACTATTAGCCCTTCTGGTGTTAATAAGTGTTGGTAAGATGAGGAATCCCGAGCGAGAGATCAGTCAGCGCTCTCTGACTATGAGATTTCTGTGATTCACTTGCCATCGATCGATACCTTCCCATTCACGAGCATTGCAACTACGGATCTGAGGGAGAACCTCTGCCCAGAGAGGCTGTACAGCCTCCATCCTCGGAGAATTCTGTGACTCAGCTGGACAAAGCCCTGAGCAACCTGGTGTGACTTCATAGCTAGCCTTGCTTTGAGCAGGGGTTAGGGCTGGAGACCTCCCGAGGCCCATTCCAACCTGAATCATCCTGTGAGCCTAATGCTGAGGTTGCTAGACAGGCTTGGTAACTAGCTCTGGGTCTTTGGTGAACAGTTGCTCATTTCAAATGCGTATGGTTTGGAAGCCAGCTTTCTATTTTCTCGTATGTTGTCCCAAAGAGAGGAAAAACCCACGTTCCTGTGAGCATTGCGAGTAGGAAGCCTGATTTCCTATGGTTTTGTGTCTTGGGGTTGGTTGACTTTGGCGTTTTAAGAAAGTATGAACTCTGATTGAAAGCTTTCTGGTGGGCGAGACTCCCTGGTGTGTGCTTCTCCAATATTTAATAGGATATGGACCCATAGATTGATTCGTACCCTGAGTGGAGACACTTACAGGGTCTTTCTTTCTCTCTCTGTTCTCCCCAACACAAACTTTCAGAAACCTTGTAGAAAAACTAATTCTTTGAGATCACTCCTTCTTTGTCCAATTTGCTTAAAAACTTGCCAACATGAGGCATGGTGGAGGGAGAGGGATCCCAAACTGCTCGTCTGTGTTCACACGGAAAGCAGAGCTGCAGATGAACTCTAGATCTTTTGGGCCCTCTCATGTCCTTGGTTTGGGATGTAATAGACACCGACCTCTTTGAAAATGTGACCCTTATTCAGGTTTGTGTGTGAGAGCTGGTATCTGTGAGTAGCTGGTGGTGTGTTTCTTTCGGGCAAGAAAACAAGTCATAGTACAGCCTGTGGCTTTATAAAAGTGGGATGGGCCTTCTTGGTCAAGGACAAGATCAAAAAGAAAGCGAAGTGCTTTGTACCAGGCTCTGGGTGCCCTTTAGCCTCTGATCCTCCTCCCCCTCTGTCTCCTCCTCTTCCTTTTTTTCTTTCCTTCGCTTTGTTTGTTGTCTTTTAGCCCTAGTATTTGCTACTAAAAGCAAAAAATAACCATGTGCAGTGCTACAGGGGCTGCGTAGAACAAAATCCCACCCTGCTTTTCCTTTTGGTGGCTCCACGCAGCTGCTGTCTGCCATGGGGTAGTGTTGCAGTAGACTCTTAGATCACAGGCTTTCATGCCATGGTGTTTTAGCGACTATCTTGGAGCTCCCTTCCTGCATGTATGAAAGATTTCCATGTCCCTCAGTCAAACCTTGATTTTTATTTTTTTTTTTCTGTGTCTATTGACGAGGTTGACCAAAACATGGGACGAGTCCTGGGCTTCAGGTGACAGGGTTCTGTGAATGGGGGGTCTGAATGCCCTGCTCCTGCATCCATGAAGCCCCAGCATGAACCCAATAGTAGCGGTCAGTCTCTGGAAAAAAGTATTTTACCATTGACAGGAAAGATATGGTGGATGAGGCTTCTCTGACCCTTTCCTCCCATCTCAGACACCAGGAGGTATCTAAACATCAGCTCAGTGCCCTGAAGCATGGTGAGCTAATGAAGTCCCGTGAGTAGTGCTACCCTCTTGTGAAGGTTTCCAGTCTGTTGACAGCTAGTGTCGCCACACTGGGTAAAGGTAAAGGACAAAGGAACATCAGGAAAACGAGGACAGGGAGCAACAAGAGTTGCCAGGGCCTGGAGGTACTGCCATCTTGCACTGTGGGGTGTTGTGCCGTGTTCAGGATCCCCAAGCCAGCTGAGTGACAGTAATCTGGCAGCAAGAAGAGATGGTGTGAAACCCCTGTGCCTCCTGGAGAGGATAAAGGGTGTTCTTGCCCTGCAAAATATCACGCGTTTTGATTATTTTATTGTAGGCAGTCGGGTTTCTCTGCTGGGACGGAGGAACGCAGCTTATGTTTCACACAGAAACGTTGGGCTCGTTACGCTCTGGCTTCTGCCACTCGGGGAAGGTCCGTACCTGCTGATGGTTATGAGGGTTTGAACAGTAACCTGCCCCATTTACATATATTAAAATAAGTATTTTAACAAAGAACTCTGTGTTCTGGCTAATTCTCTGTTCAGTGCCCTGGTCAGCTCTGAAATGCCATCAAGGAGAAGATTGGCCTCGCCAGGGAGAGGTCACGACTACAAAGAGGCAGAGGCAAGGGAGAAGGAGCAAGCACGACAGGATTTTTCTGAGTGCTGTAGATCAATGGGTTGGTCCCTCCACGCTTCCCACACTTTGTTGCATTCCCGAAGGAAATATGGTGCAGGAGGGTGGTGTGAGTTGACGTGACCTGAAACAGCGGTGGTGTGAGCAGGACTCGTGCGGCTGTGCTCCACCTCCTGCAAACCAGCAGAGAAAGCTCTCGGCGGAGAAGAAAAAGCCACATTTAATAAGGGAAATGTTATAATTGCGTTGTAATGACACCTGGGTCTCACGTGTGGTATTAGTTTCACTGAGGGACTTCAAAGCCCTGCTAGATAAGTGCTGCTGGGCTCCTGTAGCAGGTAGGGAAACTGAGGCACGCAGCTTTGGTCCTCACTGGAGGTGAGGAAACGACTCTGTGCTAGAGATGGAGGCAGATTTTGCTGCTCTCATGCTGGTCAGCCCCAGGGAGCAGCCCAGGCACTGAGAGAGCCAAAGCAGTTGTCCCGCTCTGGATCGTGACTCCCCCAAAGCTCAGGTGCCTAAGATGAGATTTAGGTGCAGTTCAGACCTGACCTTTCAAATTTTAAACCCCCCCAACCTGCTGCCTGGTGCTGTCTTCTGGGTCCTTGCCATCCATCTCACCTTGCCCCAGGCAGGGTCGCTGCTCAAGTGCATGGGGATTCCAGGAGCCCCTTCAAGGCGTTTCAAACCCAGGCCATGACAAGGCTCTGTCTCCAGACTGGGTTAGCAGGAAGCTTTTTGTTCCTGGCAGCAAGCCCAGGCTAAGATCTGAGCGCCTCCGAGCTAAACCCGCTGTACCTCTTGCTTCTTCCTGGGCTGAACTCGCGCTCGAGGCGGACTTCTCCGTTGATTTTTATGGTCTTGTGCAAATTTTATTGTGAACGTAATGACTGGAAAAAGGCAGTCACCAAGGTCTCGGAGCAGGTGGTGGCTCTCCAAAGAGCCTAGGAACCAGCCACACCTGCGGAGCAAATAAATGTACGGGTCGCAGAACAAGGGTGCAGGTCGTGGGGGAGATAAAAGGACCCATCTGGCATCTCCTACCTGGGGTGCATTTGGCTCTTCCAACCTGAATCCCATCAAAGTTTGCTAAGGTTTTTCCTAGGAAAACGGATGACCGGTCTGAGTCAACAGGGAGACCTGAGGCCAAACAGCACGGGTCCTAAGCCTCTGAGCTGGGAGATCTCTACCTGCTGCTGTCCTGACAAAGAAACCATCTGTGCGTCTCGCTGCTAGCTTGATCGCTGCTTCTAAATTTGATCCTGGCGCATGGAAAAACTTGTCATTAATGAAGCAGCCGGCTGGAGAAGCTAGTTGGCAGGCTGCGGCGGGGAGCGGTGTCCGGCATGCATCATGTTTTGGCACGTCCATCTCTCTTTCTAGCCACCTTGGAAGATTTCCCAAGATATTAGCTCTTTATGAGGGGAAAAAAAAAAAAAAAAAAAAAAAAAAAAGAAAACCCACAACCCAATGCCTCTATTGCAGCACATCACTCCATAACCATCTCCCTGCAGGTAACTGGAGCGGGGGGCCGGAGCAGCAAACAGCTGCACCTCGTGGTAACGCAGCACACTCGCTCTGGATTTCATCCAGCCTGCGCTTTCCTGCTCAGCGATCTTCGTAGAAGACAGAGAGGGATAATCACCCTTAAATAGAGATGAGCTGTGTCGTGGTTTAACCCCAACCAGCAGCTGAGCACCACACAGCTCCTCGCTCCCTCCCACTGCCCCGGTGGGATGGGGGAGAGAATCAGAAGAGTAGAAGTGAGAAAAACCGTTCTTATCTCAACCCACGAGTTAATAATTGAAATAAAGTAAAATAGTAGTAGTAGTAATAATATACAAAGCAAGTGATGCATGATGCAATTGCTCACCACCTGCTAGTCCCCGAGCAGTGCTTGCTGCCCCCCTAGCCAGCTCCCCCAGTTTCTATATGTCGTGTCGTATGGTATGGAATAGCCCTTTAGGTGGTTTGGGTCAGCTGTCCTGGCTGTGCCCCCTCCCAGCTTCTCGCTGGCAGGGCATGAGAAGTTGAAAAGTCCTTGACTGGTGTAAGCACTGCTCAGCAACAGCTAAAACATCAGTGTGGTATCAACACTACACTCGTGCTAAATCCGAAACACAGCACTATGCCAGTTATTAGGAAGAAAATTAACTCTATCCCAGCCAAAACCAGGACAATCTGACAACAAAATTATTTGAGCAGGCTTCTAGGAAAGTCTGCTATGCATGCTGCCTTGGGGAGCCCCAAAGGCTTACGGGGCAGGCATCCTCGAGCGCTGGAAAGCCTGACCTCAACCGAGATACCTAAATACTTCAGGTTTTCTAAAAAGCATATAGTGATATATTTGTCTACCTTATAGCTGATGCAGCTCACAGAACAATTTATCTCGCAGGTGAATTACAGCAAAGCAAAGCCGTGACGTGGATTCAGTGAATCCAGATGTTAGCGCTGGCAATCACTGATTACGTTTGGGGGTTTTTGAGGCTTGCACGGCAGCTGGAGGCTGGGCGCTTATTGCTAGGTTGGCTTTGCACCTCTTTTCCTCTTGTATCAGCTCCTAAGAAAGCAGTTAGCCAGCGAGTTTCAGGAGCTGCCCCGCTGCGTCTCCTGCTCGGCACGGGATGACGGCAATTGGGGGATGTTGGCTGGGGTTCGAGGCTCTGCAACGTGTGATGGATGCGGTACGGCGATGTCTTCCAGCGTTGCCCAGCTGCTAACCACACGCAGGTGACTGCAATCTCAACAATTTGTAGGCATGTTTGACTTCTGTAAGGTTGGATGACAAAGAGCTTGACAGGAGGACGGCGCTGACCTTAGTGTCACGATGACCAAATAAGTGTGTGTGTTTCTATTTAAGGCTGGGGATTTTTTTAGTCTTTTAACATGAGATCTGCTGATCTGTGGTAATTAAGGATTTTCTCCAGTTTATGAGTACATTGGAAAAATATCCATGTGCGTTTTATTTAGCTCCGCTAACATCTCAAATAATGTAATGTGGTTTTTAATGCCGTTCGTTGAATGAAGCAGGCGTTTGCAAAAGATGTCAATGTTGGATTGGGGTTTGCCAACGTTGACGTGGTCACAGCTCACCGGGAAGCCCAATATGTTGTGCAAGTATAGAATAGGAAAAATGGTGATGTGAGTGCCCTTTCCTATGTGTCCGTAGCCTTGCGAGAGGGCTATCATGTCCAAAGCGGATAGCTAGAGAAGAGACACCCTTTCATTCTCCATCCATCCATCCTTGGGACTTCCCATTCCTCTTTGACCCCTAGTACCAGCTTCCTTGAAGAGAAGGGAGGAAAAATAATCAGTAAAGATGTTTTCTCTGGGGAAAAAATGTATCGATAACTTCAGCATGATACACCAGGATGCTGAAGGCTTTTGAGAAGCACGTAAAACAAAAATTATGTTTTCAAAGTAAGATTTTAGTGTGCGTCAGAGTTCAACAGTGCTTTTAATTCAGCCTTCCAGTGTGGTTGGAATAAATTGGGGGGATGTGGGGGGGTATAAGTGCCTATCAAAAAAAGGAGGGTTACCTAATATAATCTAACGTAGTCTTATTTAGGGAACACCCCGGGGATGTGTAATTGGAAGGTAAAATAGCCATGTATATAATGTTACGGTAGGCTGCCAGCAGTGGCTGTGTTCCACACGGCCATCCAAGAGGTTCTCTTTAACGCGCGAGCCAATGCTCAGTTTGGGGAGGACAAGCCGTGGTGATGTTAGCTTTTTATTACGTCCTGTTCTGCAGAGAAGCGCCGTGCCTTGGAGAAGCACGTTACGAATGCGTTTACTTCTCGCGTGTCTGCTTTGCTCTGAATTTTCTAAGGAGGCAGTTTAACTGGTGTCAGTGTGTTACTGAAGTGAGCCGGTCCAGGTTTTGGGGCTGATTTCTGCTCCACTGGAATGGTAAGCCAGGAGGTTACCTGAAGAGCAGCCCTGGTCCTGGTGGGAGATACTCCATATAGTGCTACGAAGGCAGATGTGTAAATAAACGCGTACGAAGGAGACGTCCCTCTAGGCTCACGTACACGGGGAACTTGAGAAACAGATACTGGTTAAGGAGCTCAAATCTATATGTCTCTATATGCCCCCCCTGCGAATGGTTTCCTCTTTAGCAGCTGAGCCCATCACCTGTGTTCAGGGCTTGAATTTGACACCTCTGCCAAGTTTGACGTTTCCTGGCTCTTTTTAACCAGGCAATTTCTCCTTTCTGTTTTTCTGGGCTAGGAGAGAGAGGTGATGATATTCATGAGCCTCTAATCTGCTCCGTGGCTTATGCGTGCAAGACGCCGCCTGTGAGCCTGATCTGGGATCCTCCGTCCGTCTGCAGCTCTGGGAGAGGCAGAAGAGCAAGAACTTGAGAGATCTTTGTACAATGCAGCAATTCAATCAGTTTTAATATTGCAGGAACCGCAATTTTGCTCGCCTTAAATTGCCGATGCCTGAACCGTACAGCATCCATATGTATCAGCTTTCTTCTTTATGAGTCACTTGCAAAGGGTGCTGAACTGTACAGCATCCATATGTATCGGCTTTCTTCTTTATGAATCACTTGCAAAGCCCGTATTTGGCTCTAGAAATGTTTCTAAACCTCGGTCATCTCTAGCTGCATGGTGTTTATCTCCAGGTCGGACACCAGCTCCTAAGCGGGATCTGATACTGATTCAAAACAGACTGAGGCTTTTCATCAAAATCCTTTCCTTTAAGCGCACTGTGGCAAATGTGGATTTTTAATACATTTGAGGAGAATAATAACTTATTTTTCCTCTTGCAGATAGTCCTACTCTCAAACACATTGGCTGCAAAAGTCGGAAGTGTGTTTGTAGAAGGGGGAATTTCTGCGAGGGTTTCTGCTGAATAGGTCAGTATTTCTTGCCAGGCTGCTCGAGGATGAATGACTGGCTATAAAATGGTGTGATACTGGTATCTGGGGTTACTTCGAGTCAGTGAACTTCAATTGCAGCATAGGTAACACCTCAGGCCCTCTCTTCCAATAGGAAAAAGACTTTTACGGGGCGAAATCAGGAGAGTTTGTCGACCAATGACTGTTTGCTCTGGGAGTGAGTCACATTCGTAGAGTTGCAAGTTTGTGGTCTGGCAGATCCTGAGAGATGATTAAACCCACATAAAAGGCCATTATTAATACAGTTTCTGTCGTTCTGTTCGTTTGTGCAGATGGGGCAGGGGAAGAAGTATAGAGGGAGGGAAAAAAAAAAATAACCAAGCGTGAGTCACTGCTGTCCTGGGTGAAATACAATTCTGTAAGTGCTCTGCGGGCTCCGCGTACCTGCTGGCACTCTTACCACAAAATTCCTATCTGGGACGAAGATAGAAGCTTTGGGAGCTGCGGAGCAATTGGCCCAGAGGATTTTTAGCTGCGGCGTTTAGCCGAGGTTGCTCTGAAGCAGGTTTCCACCTCCTGCACCGGGCTGCTCCCCGGTGTCCTGCCCGCTGCCCCCAGCAGTGCTGCCTGGCCGGGATGGTGATGCCAGGGATGGTGACCCCAGGATGGTGGCACCGGGATGGTGATGCCAGGATGGTGACCCTAGGGTGGTGACCCCAGGATGGTGACCCCGGGACCCCACCACTATTCGGCACTGGCGTAAAGCAGAGGGACTGGTCAGCCCCCAACAGCTTAGCCAGGGTTTTCCTGGAGCGGTACCCACCTCTGCATGGCCTCCCAACAAGATGCTCGTTGTTTCTCCTCTCCTACCGCCGGGACCAATTCACAGATTTATATAATCCTTGCCTTGGGTTGGAATAATTTGTCTTGATTTTTAATGTTAAGATGATTTCTTAGTGTTTCTATCCCTGGAAGCCTTCTGTTAGAGAAAATGTTTCTCATTATCGGCTACGAGGTTGCCAGGTCTGGGAAATATTTCTGGTTTATATTACTCTCTCTATTCCTCCTGGTGTGCATGAGACATCCCAGAACCAAAGACGAGGAGATCCCTATTTTATCCATAGGAAAAAGATGTCACAGGGTACAGGGGGCTGCAGCCCCATCCGTGGTACCCCCACCAAAATGCCATAGTCCTGGCTCTGCCATCAGACCTTCACCCCCCTCGGACAGCAAGCATGGGGATGCCTGAGGACGCCTGTCCCTGGCAGCCCATGCTCTGCCACCCTCCTGACCCGCACACCTCATTGCAGGAGAGGAGTGGGTGCAGTTCTGACACCTCTGCTACCGCAGCAGCAGCTGCCAGGGCAAGTGCGAGAGTGATGATGGGGAGGAAGGGAAGAGGGGCAAATTACTCAGCGGTGACCTCCTGCCATCGGATCAGGAGTGGCTTAATGGAAAAGAAGAGGAGAGAGGGACCCATACGGTGTTTGGCCGAAGCAGGCGACTTCTGGGGGTGGGAGCTGCCTTCCTGGTTTGGGGAAACTGCTTGAGACAATTTCCCGAGACAATTTGATCAAAGCTTTGTCAGGGAGTGAAGGCATTCAGCAAGGCTCGGCCCAGTCCCTCTGTGTGTTTTGGGGGGCTGCAACACAGATCTGATCAACAGCTGCTGGTTAGGTCTTCAGGTGGACTCTTCTCCACCTAACGCAGATACCCAGAAGACAAGGAGATGTCAATGGTCCTAACATGCTCCTGTTAAGGAGTTGTGAGTAGGACGGTGATTTTTTTCTTCCTTTGACCTTCTCACAACCCTTGCCTTTGCTTGAAATAGGTGTTTTCCCCCTAATCCCCCATGGCTCTACCACCCATGCCACCACAGGTGGAGTAGCACAGGACGCCAGGCCCCGTGTGCATGGGGGAAGTGTGAGCAAAACTACCTTCATCTTCATCTTCTCCCCCTGCTCGGGGGCTCTGCAAGGAGATGCAATAGCTTTCATGTTGCATCCTCCTCCGGGGCAGGAGGGAAAAGGACTTCTTTACCACCTGGCCCCACGGGCTGCTCCGCCAGGCTGGTTGTTTGACCGGACCAGATCCGAGGTCACGCTATTCCTACCTGATTACACCCTGCTATTTTCTGCCTAGGTAAATAATCCCACACCGGCTTCAGGAAGGGCAGTCCCAGACTGAACTAAATATTTCTACAAGCAAATACTGTTCTAGTATTTTGGGAATGAGACTTTAAAAAAAAAAAAAAAATATGCGGATCCTCAGGACATAAAAGACCCCGTCCACCTCTCTTGGGCTGCTGGGCCAGGCAGGATGTTATCCTGAGCTTTACCAACACTAAACTAAGTCATTTCCCATCAAATATATGTGTTGGGAAGGCTGTTCCTTCACCCTGCTGAAGGAACAAAGTGGAGCTGGTCTCAGCCATACCAACTGGTTCATTCACATTTTTATGGCTTTTCATATGGAAAGGAGCTAGAAAATAATTTTCTTAGGTCTGCCTTAAAGGGAGAGCTGGTAGCAATGGCTGCTCACGGCTCTGCTCCAAAGAACGGTACAATCCTGCTTGTCCCACATCCAAGGGGAGCTCTGAGCTAGTACCCTTCAAGGTAGATGATCTCCTCCCCGGGTTGGGGGTCTCCTGGCCAAATAGCTCCTTGGATGGGGCCAAATTGGTTGATGTAGCTCAGCATCAAAGCAAATGATGCAGCCGGCTCTGCTGCGTACCGCACAGGTGGAGAAAGCCCTCTCTAATTACGTTTTGTGAATAATAATACGAGCAAGATTTGGGCCAAGCATGTTCTGCTCTGAAGGTATCGCTGCGGCTGGGGCAGCCGAGGAGAGACGAAATGGGACTCAACTCGTGACAGCTTCCCTGGATGGCTGGGGGAGCTGGGAGCACTTATCTGGACATGGTTCAGCCAGCAGATTTAGCTAATCCCCCCGTTGTTACCTCTTCCCGTTATTTATCACTCTCTAGCTGTTGCACGTGTTTCATATGAGCTGGTAAAGGCTTGGGGCAGGGACTCAAAGTACCCGGCTTTTGCTCGCAGGGTGAGTGGGAAGGAGCCTCGGTTGGACATGACAACCAGGCATGTCACCGTCAGGATCTCCCTGATGAAAGCCTCGTTCTACGGTCATGGACAAAGAACTCCCTGTGGTCAAAAATCACCATGTACGTGTGCTGCCCGTCTTCAGGGGAAGAAACAGGTTGCCCAGAGAGGTGGTAGCTGCCCTGTCCCTGGAAACATTGCAGGTCAGGTTGGACGGGGCTGTGAGCAACCTGATCTGGTTAAAGATGTCCCTGCTCACTGCAGGGGGTTGGACTGGATGGCCTCTAAAGGTCCCTTCCCACCCAAAGCATTCTATGATTCTATAAACAACAGCGGCTGTTAAGGGACCCCACCATGCCCCGTGGGTGGGAAGGGTCCCAGCGAGACCATGAACCAAACGTGCCTCTTGAGAGCCAGGAACTGCCCGTACGTGAGCTGGGCTGAGCGGTGTTTTACCCGATGGGCTGTCGCTGTTTGCATAAGATGGGTGTTACGGGAAAAGCACCAGGTGCCGTTAAAGCATCCCGTCCTGCAAGCTGGGAAGCGTTGGTGGGGTCCCCGCTCCCTCTCCAGATCTTTGACTGGAGAAGGGAAAGCCTATCGTGGCACAAGTATTTAAAAGAAAACCCAACCGTGAAGGCTTTTCCTAAGTAAATTCTGCAAAGCTATTTTTTTTTTTTTTCCCCCGGAAAATTCACGCTTCTGACAGACACAGAAATTTCTCGCTACAGAAAATTCACGGGGTTTCATCTTCTGAGAAAGTTTCAGAGCACTTACTTGAGAGGGGGATTTTTGCAGAATTAATTCAGCGGATATGCCCATGCTATGCAGGGACAGAAGAAGCTTTCAACACGGGCTGAGACGCTTCTCACTTCCTTGAAATGTTAGCTGGGGAATTTGGTTTGCTGCCATCAGCTGTTGCTGTTCAAAGAAAACCCCCAGTGCAATCTCGTATCAGTAAAACATAAAAAAAATCTCTGCGGAGCCCTAGTCCCATGCCTGGATTGCTTGCTGGAACCTGGGAGGTGTGACTTTGGGGAGAATCAAATATATCACTCCTGCCTGTAAGCGTTCATAAACCACATTTTTAAAAGCCCGTTAATGAATGTCAACTTTGCTGATTGATCCTTATTAATACCCAGCTTTAGTTTTGCCGTTCTGAAGAAATCCACACCCTCAATCATGATTTTTTCCCCCTTTTTTTTCTTTCTTTCCCCTCAACCCCCAGTCTCCATAGATGGACTGCATTCCTAGGTAGATGCTTTTTGCTTTTCACCTGTAGCTGATGCTCATGAAGTAAATACGATAATCTGACAGTAACAAAATAGTCCCTTCCATAACAATCGACCTTGAAATTATTCCATTCTCTGATTTTAGCATCTCTGTAGCCTAATCCTCAGATAACAGTGTCACAGATTTTTGCTGAAATAGACACTTTGCAACTTTTTTTTTTTTCCCAAAACAATTTGGATTTGCAGAATCATTCCTGGGTACTGGTGCTATCAGTTTCTCAGTTTTGTAGTTATCAGAATTTAGACTTAAAAAAAAAAAAAATCCCTGGAAAATAGTTCTGTTGACCCCAATTTGTTGCCCAGTTATTTCCTGGGGGAGTAACTGTTGCGTGGTAGCGTCCAAAAGAGAAACTGAAAGTTTTGCTTCCCAATAGTTCCTTCTGGGTTTATATGGTAATATTATGGGAACATACAGTAGAAGTAGTGCTTAGAGATCTTGAACTCAACCACGAGCGCATTTCCAGAAATGAAGGTGTCTGCTGAAGCAGTCCCTCCTCACCGCTGCCTTACAGGAGCTTTTGAATTCGGTGTCAGCTTTAGCCCTGACTCTCACTTATTATGTTAATTAAGAGTTAATCGCTTCTCTGTCTCTCCTTCCCAACACAGAAAATTGCTCAAAGTCACAGTGGCTCGTTTGAAATAACATATTCGGTGAGGTGTGTTTACCTTTTAATGTTTGAGCTTTTTGATCGTTGTTTTTCCAGCGTCCACAAGAAACAGTTTTGGGTTTTATGTTGGCGACAGCTGAATTTTTCCGGTGAGCACAGAAGGCCAGGAGCTAAGATTTTAAAGGAACCACTAAATACCGTGAACCTCAGGGGGTGGTAAGAGTGAAGAAGAGTGGGGCGGCTCTGATTTCATTTATTATCCCGTCGCGAAAGGTACCTGTCTGCTTTGGACATGCAAGGCTCAGCTTGTGTGTAATTCCACCGCTTGGCTTTGCTTTTAGTTTATAAAGAAGGTGTACAATGGAGACAGAGATGTCTTTTCTGCTGTTCCATGCCTGCTAAATGGCTGCGAAGGTTCTTTGGGCGCGTTTCCAGCTCTGTGAAGGGATACGATGGTGCCGATGATTTTTAGGACGTGAAGCTATAACGTGTGGTTTCCACGTGGAACCGAAAGCTTGTGCTAACGTCTTCCTCAGGAGAGGAAAACTTCAGCCCCGTGCAGAGCAGCTATTCGGTAGTCTTGTACCACCTTTGCTGAATATGGAAGCGCTTTGGTTTTCAGTACATTTTATTCCTTTCTAAAGTGCCCCAGACTATTATTTAGCTATAATTTGACTTCCACAGAATATTGAAAAGTTTAACATGTAAAATCACTTTTTACCCAGTCAAGACTCAAGGAATAACTTTATTCTCTTACAACTCACCGATTCATGCAGCCTCAACCCAACTGTTGAAAAAGGAGATAGCAAGGGATGAAGATAGCCGACAGGAGGTGGCTTATTGCTTATGAAGCTCTGCAGAACGTGGAGCAATTTGGAAATGGACTATTGACATCTCAGGATGCTCAGCCCCATTTTGCGCTCTTGAGCCCTGTTGGTAAACAGAAATTATGAGGGGGAGGTTGCTGCCCTGAGCTGTAGTTGTTGAAGATTAAGGGGTGTCTCTGGGCAGGAGATGAGGAGTAGACCCATCAGGCAACTTCCTAAGAACATGCTGCTTCGCAAAGTTGCATTTGAAAATTCGATGGGTTTTGACTGTATGATAACTGAGGGGTTTATGCGCAAAGTTGTCTGTTGTGGCTTGGTGGAGCTGAAAGGCCTCTTGTGTGGTAGATGGCTCACATCGAGACAGATGGCAGTGGGGGAGCTGAAACAAAAATAGCATTTAAAAGCTGAAGAACACTTCGGAACAGCATCGGCTGGTGCCACACAACACAGGCTGTTATTTGACTTAGACACAACCATTGCAGTGAGGTACTTGGGCCAAGGAGCATGTCAAGGCATAGGTGAGCAACGATGACGTTCCTGCTGAGTAGTCTGCAGACATTAGGTGGAAAGCACTGCACGTTTCTTAGGGACCATGAGTTCATGTAGGCATTCAACTATCTTGCTACAGGTCAGAGACCTTTCTTGAGTTTTTTGGTCACTGGAGGTGGGTGTTGGTCTCTTCTCCCAACTAACAAGCGATGGGACGAGAGGCAATGGCCTCAAGTTGTGCCAGGGGAGGTTTAGATTGGATATTAGGAAAAACTTCTTCACGGAAAGGGTTGTCAGGCACTGGAACAGGCTGCCCAGGGCAGTGGTGGAGTCCCCATCCCTGGAGGTATTTAAAAGCCGGGCAGACGAGGCGCTTAGGGACATGGTTTAGTGGTGGACAGGTACGGTTGGACTCGATGATCTTAAAGGTCTTTTCCAACCAAATGATTCTGTGAATCTGGAGACACCTTTTTCCCTCCCACACCTGACCATCAGCAGCTCACGACCCAAGCAGTGTCTGACCCGAAGCAAACCTCAATACCCATTGAAGCAGTGCTTTGGGGAGGTAGCGCTGGGGGATCATGTCCCTGTATCCCAGTATGAAGAGTTGCCAACGCCAGGGGGGGAGAATACCTTGTTGTGTCTCGGCTCACGCTCACCCAGCTGTACCGCTAGACAAGACAGACAGATGAAAGAGTACATGAGGTTAAAAACATAGATTTGGAGTGAAGGAACAAAGATAAAAGAAGATAAAACAAGAAAATACCTTCTTAAGGTTATGCGTAGTTACAGAGATGGTGCTTAGCTGGCTCAGCACTTTGACTGGCACGTGTTGCTCTTTCTCCTGGAAAGAAACTGGAATCACCCTCTCTTTCCTCCAGTAACTAGGACAGATCCCGCATCTTTCTTTCCTCTCCTCTGGGAAAATCTGTGACCCTTCCAGTTAACAAGCCCAAGCCCAAGTACCCCTAGCTGTGCGCATCTGTTCATAAAGCTCCAGACCTTGTTCTGCGGTGGGACAGTGCATGGATTTGGAAGAGGTGAGGTCCTGTCCTCCCGAAGCCTTCAGTGAACGTTTGCATCTCAGTTAGCACTTCACTGGCCTCGGGCTGCTTTCTCCCTGTTCAGCTGTCTAAAGATGTGTCAGTAAAACTCTTTATATCTTGAGAATATCCTGACTTCTCTGGCTGATTTAATAACTTTTTTTGACTAGAAGCGCTATACGACAAAGTTCATGGGTACTTTGTTGGGGGTCTGGGCAAGGCAGCCAAGGAAAGGAGACACGCTGCCGGTAGGTGTTCCCGTACACGAGGCCAAACCTTCCGTGGGAAACAGTCAGAGGCCCAGGAAATACTAAGAGTTGAAAATGCTGGCTGTAGGGTTCAGGCTCATTACGTTAAAAATTAAGAGAGACATGTGAAAACCCCAGCCCACATCTGCGGTTCATAAGTGAAGGTTTCCAGCTGAACAAATGACTGCTGAAGTCGATTGACTCGTTGCATTTGCTGGACTCCTGGTAGGTCTCTTAAGGGCCGCGTTTTGCTTTTCAGCACTTCTCCACATTATGTGAGACAAGTAACAACGTCGGCGTTCCGTGGAAATCCGGTCTTGTCCTCTCTTGACATCTTCATGGCTTGCAAAATACACGGTGCAGCCAGCCAGATAGCTAAGGCATGCGCTGTGAGCGTAAACTCCTTTTATTAAAGAGTAATGAGGTTTAAGATGGAAAACAAGTGCTGGTTATGAGGGCAAATACCAGCACCGAAACAGAAATGCCGAGGACAGTCTGCTGATAATTACTGTGTGCATCTGCTTGCGTTTCCTTTGCATCCAAAAGCAAGCGAGGACTTGGCGGCTGCGTGCTGAACGCCGCATGTTCCCAGGAGATGGCCCCTCAGCTGTCAGGTGGAGATGCTGTGAAAAAATATGAGCTTGTTTATAAGGCCTCATTTGAAGTTTTGCCAGCAGGATAAATGAAGACAGGATGTCCTCAGAAGTTTTGACCCAGCCATCTCCGAGGGCTGTGCCTTTGGGATGGCTGAACCAAAGGCCCCAGCGTTAAAAGAGGCAGTGATGGGGCTGATCTGGGGACGACCGTGGCATTAGAACAGATTTTTTTTCCAGATGAGAGGGAATGTTTCACCCTTCCAAGTTTTCGGTCATTAATCTGAAGAATTTTTTGCACCACCTGAATTTCTAGGGAATTCCCCAAAGCATTTCAGTTTGCTGGAATCTGCTCAGCACCCAGAGCCATTCTCACGTCATGCGAGCTTCATTCTTTCCTCCTGCCATCCATTATCCCGTATGTGCCTAGCTGCCTTCACGCTTTGCCTCCCAACATCATTTACATAAGAGTAAAATTAGCAGCTTGAGTAATTACGAATAAGTCACGTTAGACAAAGAGGGCTTTGGGCTCAACGTAGGAAGCTGAAATGTCTGGTGTCGCAAACCTTCAATGCACCGAACGGCAGGGAAAGGATCCTTTTTCTCTCTTTTGGAGTTTCCCAGAAATGCCAAGGGGTTTAAGAACCCAAATCCCATCGATGCTCAGCGGGAGGCTGGTGCGGACACGGGGGATGCTCGGTGTTCAAGATGCCCAAGCTGTGGTCTTCAGCCTGGCTCAGCCTTGTAGACCTCTTCTCTGTAGGTTGGCCATGAGCACCCCCCCATCTGCATCCCCCCAGGTTATTCTGCTGCCGATGCGATGCTGCGGTGCTGAACACCACCGAGCTGTTTCTGAGAGCAAGGGGCCGGACTCGGGCCCCGCTCATCCCTGGTCAAGGGTTGGGCAAGCAAAGCTGCACCTGATTTAAAAGAAAAAAGAAAAAATATCAGAGTTTGGGTTGGTGTTTTCCAGACTGAAGGGCTTACTGGCCCCATCTAATGAGGAGAACGGGTGCTGCTGAGCTCTGAGTCCAGGACAACAGCTGTTGCTAGTAAAAATAATGGTTGTTTTTACTAGGAAAAAACTGCTCACTGACAGCAGAAAAAGAGTTTTACTTGAATAGAAACTGCAGGGCCTGTCTCCTCGTAGCCATATATAAAAAAAAAATCTTAGAAGGACAGCATGTAAAGAGCTAATGTTGGTGTCTCCAAGGCCTGCTGAAAATAAAGGACTCGATTTCAATTTTTGCATGTATTTGCACACTTACTTGCATAAAAAGCAGCTTGCTTTTGTTGAAAAATATTAAAATACATCTAAAAACCATGAGGCTTATGGACAATTTTCCAAAGGGTACCACCACAATCCCCCCAGAGTAACCCTACCTGCACCGTGGCAAACTTCTGTGCTGAAAAACCCCCAAGTAATCTCATTTTTTTAGGTTTTTTTTGAGTTCAGCACTGGAGGTTCGCTTTTGAAATGCAAAACCCAGAGATCACATCAGGACACGCGCGCTGGCCCGTACAGCGTCATTGTCAGGGGTCCCAGCAGAGCCAGACGGATACGAGCACACGTCCGACCATCAGATTTTAATTGCAGCCAAAGATAGTCTCGGTTTTGTTGGGTGTTTTTTTGGTTTTGTTTTTTTTTGTTCCATGTCATAAAAAAAATGAAGTGCTTCTCCCCTCATTGATGTATGGAAAAGGTCTGCTTCTGAAATCACGCACTTGCCACTTGGAAACAGATGACTACTTTACAGCTCGCTGGTTTTCACTGTTACTCCCCCAAAACGTGTCATGAGATGACACATTTCAAGAGCGTGATTTTTTTTTTTTCCTGCACCGCCAGACCTATTTGCATTTAACTTTTTCGAGTCTGATCATTTCCCAGACCCTCAAAGTTTGGGGTTGTTTTTTTCCTGTTACCTTTTTCTATCTTTTTGATGTATTTGCTCTGCCAGGATTTCTATTTTATTCCAGCTATTATATTTCTTCGGGATTTCGGTCAGCCTGGCCGGCTCCAACATGTAGAGCTTTGTCTGGCAGAGGTGTGGAATAGCTTTTCAGCGAGCGCAGTTTACTGTACAGGAAGACCTTGGGGAGGAGCACTTTCCTTCTGTCTTTTTTTATTTGTTTTTTTTTTTAATTCAGCCTCTTCTTCCTTTAGATCTGGTAATCCCAGTGCTGCTGCTTGATGTGAATTTGCTTCAAGATTCATTTTGCCATCTCTAATCCGCTGCTTCTTCCAACCTTTCGTGGGCTTGCTTCCTAACAAAAGAGGGTTTGAAACTTTTTTTCCTGCTTTTTTTTTTTATTGTTGCTAAGAAAGCGAAGGGGGTCACAGTCTTTCATCCCTGTGGCTTCATTTGTAACGATTTGGGACGATATCACAGGGCAGGGAGTTCCCCAGGTACGCTTCACGCTGTATGAAATCACCGCTAAACCCTTTGACTCACTTTTATTTTGCTCTTCAATATTCCCAGTTGACCACTGTGAATTTTGCTCGCCGCGGTACCAGTCATAAAGACACCAAAAAAATCTCTTCTTATAATGTTTTGGCTTCTTAACAAGTAGTCATTTGTCTGCTTTTGGTATATTTTACATTGTTTTCCCTGCAAAGATAATTTTCAGAAAAGTTGCAGTATTGCAGATACTGAAAGGTCATGGGAACCTCTCGCTAAGATTAGGCCAACTTCTTCCTATCAATAGCTGTAAGTGGCGTTAGCATTTTAAAAGGAGTACTGTGTGAGCATTAAAAGACATTTTTTTTTTTTTCCCAAGTACACATTGAAAAGCACTTTTATCCCATGTCTAGGGCTGGGCGCTAACCGGAGCTCTATCACTATGGGCTGATGTTTTCTATTCAGGGACGCACAGAGAATGCATTGTTCGACGGAGAGCTGAGCTGCAGAGGTTGGAACAATTTCATAAGCATAAAATTATTGCAAGGTGTCTACGAGGAGCCTTCAGACGGAAGGGAAACCCTACGATGCGGGCTGTTAAGCAAATGAGCTTTACACTGTACAACTCTAAGAACGGAAAAAATAATTAAAAAAAACCCCCAAAGTTGGCGCTTCCCTTCGCTCTGCTCAGTTTATCGTTACCACGAGCCAGACAGAAAACATCGTGGTGTACGTAGAGGAAATAGATTGTCCTGAATGTCTCCAAGGATTTACTAACAAGCAAACACCCTCCAGCACGGAGCATCCCTCTCCGGCGCGGTGGCCGTTAGCAGCTGGCCACGGCGGTGATGCTGTAAGCACACAGATACCTGTTTTTCTAAACCCTGAGACTCTACGACTCTAATTTGAACGCCCTACCCCAATGGATTTCAGTTCTCAAATGGCTGCTTCTCTTTTTTAATTTTTTTTTCTTTGCAGCATGTGGAGTCTTTACAGAGGGAGGGTTGTAGGCTGGGGGCCCTCATCTCCATGGGCTGCACCCCTTGTTTTGAGGAGTGGCTGGAGGCCACCTTTTTAGAAACGCCATGGGTTGTCCTTGGCACAGAGACTCCCTGCTGATCAGCCTGAGCACCCCTGGCAGGTTATTCCACTGACGTGCGTTTCTACTGATTTTGAGGGTTAAATGTGTCATTCGGTGGCTTTTCTGCTCCCCCTAAGGCTGCTCTCACGCTCGCTCAGCCCTGAGCAAGAGGAGGAGAAATCAACTTGGAAGGACACCGACTTCTGCAGGGGAAGGATTAAAACGTCAGGCAAGCACTGAAAACTCTCCTGTGCAGTGACGAAAAATATCCTGACGCAACTGGAGAAAGACAAAGCCGTCCCCTGAGTAAGATCAGGGTTGGCTAGCACAGCAGGAAGAACAAGATGTGATCTTGGAGGTTTTGCTCTCTCTGAAAAGGAAAGACCATGCTTCAGAGAGTCCTTCTTGTATTGCTAAGTGGCGCGTCCCACCGAAAGGCTCATTCATGGTGCCAAAGGCTTCTTCAGCAAAGGAAAATTATCCAGTTGCTCCTTGTATTCCCCTATTATTCACAACAACTTGTATTTGGCCAAAGCACGCTGTTGAGAAAGGCGCTGTCTGGAGCTGAGGATGTCAAGAAACGCAGATCTATCGTTTCGCATGACCGTTGTCCCATGCGGTTGATCAAACACTCTGCAAAAAGCCACTTTATTCTTAATTTGCAGTTGTCTGGCTTCAGCTGCTGGGGATCCATTCGTACCCATTTCTTTTTTGCCCAGTCCAGGCTCTCATGCAGTGGTCAAGACACCCTTCAACCCTCCTTTTGCTAAACCAGAGGAGGGTGCCCTCGGACCCCAAGATGGATGGTGTCTGCTGTGAGACCTTCCAGTGGGCAAGGATCTCAGCCTGCAAATACCCATGGCTCGGTGCAATATCCAAAAATCTTCCCAGCTCAGGTGTCGATTTATTAACCCCTTCCTTAGCTAGCTGGTTAGAGCCAGGTATGTCCCAACCCCTCTGCTGTGGGGATGCCGCAGCCCCAGTCGGATCTCTGCCCTCCCCAGGGTGGATGAATATGCAGCTGCATTTGCTTTTTGCCCTTCTTTTTGGTGCAGAGACCTGAAAATATTCCTACTACCTTCAAATAATTTGCCTAATCCTTTTTTTTTTTTCCATCACTATCGGCTTTTTCAATATCATTGCAGATGGATCTGCAATGCATCATCAACGCGGTAGCGTTGCATCTGCATCTTTTCCAGCTGAAACCTTCCAGGACGCGTTTTCCCACCATGTAGATAACAACTACAACTGCAACTTTCCGTACAGCTCAGGGAAAATGGGATTTGTCTGAATATGTTTGGCTGGCTGAGGGATGCCCGTCATCCTGCGTGCAGCTGCCCTGCCCTCAATAATAGCTGCCACCCTGCCAATGCTAATATTGCCCGCAGATTTTATCAGCAGTGTCACGTAGGCGTATTTCAGGATCATTGATTAAAAAGGTCAATTAACATTGCAATATTCCCACCTAAAAAAAAAAAAAAATCAGAGTTGATTCCAAACTCTTGAGATTCCAAAACCGTGAGAGTCTTTCTTTAAAAGGAGTGGCGAGATGATGCTGCATGAAGGAAATTGCCTCTTGAGCTGGAAATTTTTATCATTTCTGCCCACCCTGGTATCGACAGGTACATTCTCTCCCATCACAGTACCTGTGGGGTAGATGTAGCTGGGGATAAGGATGTGGTTGTGGTGTTTCTTTTGTGTAAGAATATTTTTTTCTTTCTGGGAAAAATGTGCCAGCCTCTGTAAGTGCTCCTCAGTGGGAGTTCAACAGCCTTGTTGGTTTTGAGAGGTGTCAAAGGGCAAGAACAGACAAACTCATGCCGTAACACAAATACAAAAACTCTGGGAAATTCAAGGGCGGGTAGATCTGAGGTTCTGCCCCGGGTCCATCCCTAAGTTGAAGCAGTCCCTCCAACGGCACTGCCACTGCTTCTCTTTGGAAACTCTTCTGCTCCGTCGCCCCAAAGCGCGCGTACAAGGCTTGGGTGCCCTCACAGGGGTTGTGCTGTCGGTAGCAATATTTCCCACCCCAGGAGTCCGGCGTTGACAGTGGGATATCTTCCGGCCGAGGCTGACGTGAAGTAACAAACCAGAGCAAATGTTTTATTTATATTTAATATACAACCCCAATCAAACTGTTGCGGGGCGTGTGACTGCTTAAAACATATGGCCTGAATTTCACTCCTAGTTCATTTCATGCAAAGAAATTAGGAAAGCATTTGCAAGATGATGTGTGCGGCAAAACACGGCCCACAACAGAGTGGATACAGAATAGTATTCTGCGATGCTCTTTTTTTTTTTTCCCCTTCACTTCAGGCTGCGGACAGTACACAGTTTCGTCTGTCTCATGAGGAACCACTGATGAAACACCACTGGAACTCATCCAGAGCATTTCTCATAAGTCTGTCTTAAATGGTTACCAACAGGTTAAATAAATTCACTTGTGGTTAACAATAAAACCATTTATACAGCGGAAGCAACGAGCAACCTGGTTTTGTCTTAAGCTTTTATGGCAGTTCCTTTTTGAGACTGGTGAGAGGACGCGATCATTCCCGTGGGAAACATAGTGGATGGGATGGGATGAACCGGAACTCTCTTTATATGAAGGGTACGATACCGAAATTATTTGATTGCTTTTTCTAAGGAGAGATTTTGCTGATGTTCTGCTTGGTTTTCTTTGCTCGTCTAGAGTGGATGAGGGGACTGTGGTGAAATTAAGATATTTTTCCGGACGTGGTGGCAAATTGAGAGTTCTTGATCAAGAGGCTGATATTATAAATCAATGGTCATACTTAATCTGTTAAAGTTATCATAGGATCCTAGGACAATCTCAGTGAGCATCTTCTCACTGCCTTAGAGGAACGTATGGAGAGGGGGGTAGGAAAAGGCCAGCCCCAAGACGCAAGTGCGGCCCAGCTTGTGGAAACAGCAGCTCCCAGCGTAGCTCCTGGTCTTTGCTGGCAGCTCGGGTGGTTCGGGAGCTACAAATCCCAACAAACCCTGCAACAGTGCTGCAAATTCTGCTTTGGTTGAGGGGCACCTGAATCGTTGCATTCCCAGTCTGGCTGTGGCCCTTTGGTTTAACAATGCAACCTTTTGTGTCAGCCGGGCTTTTGAAGTCTAAAGGCAGCATTCCCCGGATACTAAAGCTACATTTGCTTTTAATGAGGCTTAAGGGAGCAAACGGGGTCTTTGCAGCTCCCACGTGGCTGTGCGACGTCATTCCCGAACGCCCTGTGCTGAACCCAGGGCTTCAGTCCCGAGGAGTCTAGCAAATGCCAAGCGACCATCAACAACGTTTAAGGCTTTGGCATAGTCAAGGGATGAGAAATACGCCGGTCCTCACCAAACAAAAAAGTCAACCAGCAGAGAGTTTGGCTCTTAACTTCTCCCAAATACATCCTGTTACGTCATTGCCGCGCAGATCTTTCAATCTAAATATTACATGGTTGAACACGTTGAGGACTCCCAGCATGCAGAGGCTGGGCCGACGTTTGCAAAGTCAGAGCACTTCTTCAATGCACCTTCCAGTTGGGTTTGAGCTGGATGGCATCAGGTTTGCGCACCCAGAGCCTGATCCCTTTTGGGAACCAAACCAAGGGAGCGGGGACCTTTCAGAGATTGACCCCAAAAGCACGTTCCCCAGTCAAAACGAAGCTCTGATGTGGACCAAGGGCCAAGCTCTGCTTTATGGACGCAGATCAAACGTGGGTGCTCTGGTTGCCCCCAGGTACTCGTCCTCCCCCTCGCCCGGGATCCCCATCTCTGCTGCACGGGTGGTTAAGCTCCCGCGGAGCAGCTGCTCAACAGCTGCAGGTTACACTTCACATATGAAAGAACCCCCAAATCTGTGTGAAATTTCCAGTGGTTTAACAGCTGTTGCTTGAGCCAGGCTGTCTGTGTCACGTATACGGGGACACTGGAGGGAAAGAGGCAGGACAGACAGCTGGGAGCAGTAATTTCTCCAGCCGCTTAGTTTTAATCTGCTTGTGCTCATGTCAGAGCCTTCTGAGTGAAAATTTGAGAACGGAAAAGCCTTTGGTTTTATTTTCCTCCCTTTTCTCACCCCCTACCCCACGATTGCAGTGAGTCTCGTGTGAGTCAAACTCTGACATTAAGGGATTTATTTCTAGGGAGACTTTTTGGTGGGATTCACTGCAACTTATTTTAAATGTCTGAGCAAGTCAAACGCGCGTTCTTGTGAATGGAGAGGGGTAGCATCCAGGAATGGTCAGTTCAGCTGCGTTAGCTCTTGGTTTTAGAGAAAGACCGTTTGCTTTCTGAAGAGAGGAGTCTTCTCTGACCATGAAGTTGCCTTTTTAGGCTGTAGAACTGGTGATAAATCCCAGTATGTGCTGGATCGCCTGGGAAGGGGAAGGTGTTCTGGAGAGACAAGACACTTTTGAAGGAGAAGTGCCACTAAAAATCAGGAAATTAGTTGTGTACTTTGAAAAAACCACGAAGAGCAATTTGCCAAATGATCTGGAGGGTGTTTACAATATCTACATATTAATAGGCTGTGGTGTGACCAACCGGCTAACCTCGTTTGCCTGTGGAGAGGGAGGTTTTATGCCCAGGACATAGCAGGGAAAAGCCTGGGTCACCAGAAGGGCTTCGTTTACCTCAGTCAACAGTAAAGCGCAGGATAAAATCTGTGGTATTGCTGAGATTTATTCTAGAAATGCCTGGTACAAACACTTGTTTTTATTTCCCAACATTTTGCATTCTCTCTGCGTTTATAAAAAATAAAACAACCCACTAATTCTTAATCAAAACCAGTTCTTAAGTCTACTTTTTACTGAAATTGTATTTATGCCAGGAATCCCTGATTTGCTCTTAAACATGAACTCGGGTTAACCAAAAATTGGCATGATTTTTAGCGGTGGGAAGTACTGCTGTCGGCAGAGGTGATGCTGCAAAGTTAAAGCCCGCACAGCACGTGCCGAGGAGGTTGTGTCTTCCCAGCGCTGCTCGGCTGTGTTTTGGCTGGTATTTCCCTGCTTCGTTGCTTGCCAGATGAGTCTCCTGGAACGTAACATCAGCCTCTGTTCAGATAATACCTTCATCAAGGAATCACGTCTTGATGGAAGAGGGTCTTCTACGATGAGGCAGCGGATGGGTCATTTCTCTCTTGCTCTTGGTTGCTCTGGTTGAAATTGTAGCTTGAGATGCGGTTTGAGTGCAAGATCAAAATGGTTGGGGTCTTAGTGTCCCAAAAAACCTCGGCCGTGCAGGGTGCCGTTCCTGTACCCCAAACCTCCCTGCAGGTCTAATGGCTCTACAGGGATGGGACATCAGGAAGGGGCAGAGACGGAGCAGCAGAGGGGAGACCTGGAGCTGAATATGTTATGCTGAGAGGGAGACCCTGCATCTCCTGTGGCTTCCCCAGCAGCTTGGACACAGCTTCAGAAACCCCCAAATGCTCCCTGAGCAGCACAAACCGGAGTTTTCTGTTTGTGGCTGTGGGCTGCGAGCTTGCGGGGCTCGTGCCCAATGATGCCTGGAGGGGACCAGGACAGCTGGAGGCCCTCAAACTGGTGGGAGCTGGGCAAGTCCCCAGCGGCTGTTGGGATGAGACCATGGACACGCTCCCCATGGAAGGGAGAGCAGAAAACAGGGATGGGTCTGCCAGGCTGGGGCAGAGGTGGGGGGTGCGTTGTTTTCCCACCCCCAGCCCCCGCAAGGGGCTTGGCATGCCAAAACCCTCTCCTTGACACAACAGTGTAGAAAAGAAGCGCCCCAATTTGTCCCCTGCTCCCATGGCACGGCCACCCTTGCTGTGCCACTGGGGAGCCCCAAGGGTACAGGAGACCCCGTCTCTGAGACAGGTCCCATTGAGGGACACGGGGTGCGATGCCACCAGGGGTGGCAGGGGACAAGGCGAGGGGACAGCACGGCGTATTTACCCCTGCCCTTCCCCGTCACTGGGTTATTCCTGCTCTGGACGTCGCCAGAAAAATTCAAAGCAGAAAACGCCAGGGCTGGATGGGCGATGGTTTGGTTTTGTTGTCTTGTTTTAAACAGCCCCTGTGAACAACTGTTGTGCGCGAGGGGCGGGAAGGGGGGGTTGCCATGGCAAAATGGGATTTGCTGGGAATGAATAGCTCGCTTTTTCTCCCCTGAAATGAATGGGTTGCTAAGACCTCCCTGCATATGAAGACTGTAGGTGCTACACTCGGTGGAAGAGCCAGCGAACAATGTCCCCCCCCAGCTTTACGTTACCCACAGGCCTCTTAATACAACTCAATCTTATTACACAAAAAAAATGTGATCTCAAGTGTAGATTGAGAGAGACAAAATGTTCCCAGTGGGATCTATCCGTGTCTCTTCCCCCGTCCCCTCCAACAACAGGGATTAGCGGCAATGTTTGCACTGACTGTAACTAGGACATAAAGACCATGGTTCATTTCTTCCCATTCAGCTAATTCTTTACATTGCAGACACTACAGGATCCATTTATGGTTTGGGTTTGTTGTTTTTTTTTTTTCTTTTGTGAAAGTAGGTTGGGGTGGGAGGGGGTGAGGGGGAGAAATCTGCTGGGGAAACTGTTGGCATCTCCAAAGAAAAGTGTCTTTTCAAACCTTAGCCTGCAGCCCACGGCCCTCCTCTGCCGGGGATGAAAGAAGCCGCGGTCCCCAGCTGATGCAATGGCATTCGCAGGCAACGTCGCTTTTAGATGAAGGCCGTGATATATTCGCCAAGAACGGCAACTTTTAAGAAATAAAGTCATTTAAGCTGGCAGATTTGACTTCCCATATCAAGCTCTGGGGCTTTTTTCCAGCAAGCGCTTGCCCTCAGCCAGCTCTCGTTCCTGACCCGTACCCACCTCTAAAGCAAACTGCAGCACCGACTTTAGGTATGGGTTTTTTTTTTCTGGAAGAGCTCTGGGAGGCAGGACGTGACCATGTGGGAAGGGCTTGGCCAGGACTCCAGGGTAAATATTTTGCCACCCATGCGATCCCTAATACGCACCAATTGACAATGTTCATGTTTTTCTCCCATTTGGAAGAAAACGTCTCCAGCAGCCAAAAACATGGCTGTGGGACACAGGATTTGTGCAAAGGGGCTGGAGGATGCTCTTGGTTTTGTGCAGCACAGTCGCGCCGCGACCTCAACCCGTCTGGGGAGGATCAGCGAGGCAATGGCATCTGGACCATCTTCGTGCAGGTCCTGAACTCACTCCATCCATCTTCTGGAGCATGGGGATGAGAGAAGAGACGGTTAACGTTGCCAAAACGCCTTCTGGCTGAGCCAGGAACATGTTTTATCTGCTCCAAAGCCATGCATCAATCTTGCCTTAACAGACAAGTCCTGCTGACTCACAGCAGCTTCAGGGGAGGTTGCAGGGAGAAAATGAATGATTATGAGATGAAGGAGGAACTCACAAACCTTTCCAAGGTGGAGGGCAGGCAGGGCTCTGTGTCACAGGCAGTACTGGGACGTGGTGACCCATCTCACGGTCTCTCACTCCTCACTGCTGAAGGCAAATACTGTAGAGATAAGAGCCGCAGAGCAGACTTCGGAGCTTCAAAATGTTGACTGTGGTGGTTTATTTCCTTATTTAATTGCCAACTTCCAACCTCAGAGAGGAAAGTTGCGCAGTGTAGACACATCTCTTGTCTGGAATTTGGTCATCACAGTTACAGGCCATAATCCATGCGAGGATTAACCTGGATTTGTGCACAGGCAAGGGAGAGGAAGAATGACCTAAAATTGCACTGTGCATCTCGGGTGACCCTAGCTAACGTGCCCCAAATGTGTGTGATGATATCTCTACTACCTCTCACCTCCGTTCTTGGCACTGGGAGAGACAGCAGATGGGTCTGAGCTGTCCTTTGGGGGAGCACAGGCTTGCCAAGGACTTCAGCACACTCTTTGGAGAGCGATATTGCATGTGCTTGAAGTGGAGGTTGATACCCGAGTGCCTTTTTCTGCAGCACCAAGAAATATCCTAGGAATGGGCAAGTGCTGATACGCATTACGTACTCCTTCCAGCAAAGGGAAGGCGTGAATGGTACCTTGGAGAACGTCACCTTTCTGTCATCTCAGCTCTTCTCGCAAAGGATGAGTTTTGGTCCAGACCTGCCAGGCTGTCGGTGTTGAGACCCATAGACAACGTGTGTTCCTTGTTGGTTTGTAGAGAAAAAACTAATAGGGCTTTCACAGGATCCTGCCTGAAAACTGCTCTTCACCTTCAAAAGCGTGCCAGACTGAATCAGGAGAGCAGAAATGAAAAGCAGAAAATAGCTGAGGATTAGATCAGAGAAGTTTGGAGGGGTCTGAGAAGGCAGGTCTTCCTGTGCTGGACCTGATCCAGCGTCCTGGTGAGGGTTTCCATCCCGGGAAGTTACTAAGAAGGACACAGTGGATGGGTTTCAGGTCCAGGTTGTCAGTGTCCAAATGCAGATGTGCACTGGTGTCTCCATGTGCGGTCGATGTCTGAGTTCCCATCAGTTGGCAGAGATCTAATCCGTGTGGTCAAGCAGCCAGAGGATGACCCATGGCTGCTTTAGGGTGAGCAAAGTGCCTTCATCACCTGCATCCATCAGATCTCAGATGACTCCGGTGGGAGCTCAGATGTGTAGAACACATATGGACAACTCAATTCAGGCGTCTCTCATCTTGGGCTGAATCTTGTTGCTATTCATGCTGACACCTTTTCTTCTGCTGACTGTTTTTCACCAAAAATACACAAGACACCTGATCTGCTCATCCCAGGAACGGTTACGGGGACCGCTCACCAAAGCTGCATGACATTAATGTAGTGGCTGTCCTGATGAGTTTTCCTACTGGGGAGGGATGTGGTTTTGGTAGGTCAAAGGATGCTATTTTTCAAAATGAGGGTATACTGGCGATTTTGAAGAACGCGTGCTCATACCGACGTATTCATCTGATGTTAATTAATAAGGACAGGGGAAATGTGTTGTCAGATTCAGAGCGGTGTGTTAGCTCACCCCTCACGGCCCTGTGCTGGATGAATGATTTATATCTTTAAACCTAAAGAATTTGGAAACAGCGTTGCATTTTCTTCCCGTGGGATTACCGACTCCACTTACTGTAGCTTTTTTAAAGTCTGAAACAAAGCTGGGTTTAGTTCATTACTGTCAAATGTGAATGATGCTCTGATTCTGCAAAAATACAACATACCTCTAAAATTAGTGTCATCCTGTTTCACCTTCTTCCCGCTCACCCAGTGCAAGCAAAGAGATGGAACCTTTGTGCTTCTCCAGAACAGAAATCGTTCATATTTGGATGAATATAAAGTGAGGTCAGTGTGTATCCACACTCACACAGCAAGTGTGGACTGATTTGTGTTTAAAAATCGGGTGGGAAGAAGAGCGTACTTTGATATTAGGAAATGTTCTGAACTTCTAAGTGCTCTTCAAAGATGCACTGGAGATTAAAAACCTCTTAAATTTTCTGTTGCAAAAGCAGTGAACATCATACCGCGTTGCATAAGGGAAAAAGTTAAAGATGCGGGACATAAGGAAACCTTTTTACTCATTTCAGTCATCATGAGGCTTTACCTGGGGCAGAGCTGAAGCACGGCTTCACGTACTACCCGTCCTGGTTTTGGCCGCAGGGAGGGACTCAGAAAATCCATCCTACCCTATTTTCAATTTTTTATGGAGATCTCTTTTTTTTTTTTTATTAAAATCACCTAATAACCATAGGAAGCCAGCTAACAGTTAGTTCCAGGTGGATTACTTCGGTTATAACTTAACTTGGAGGAGTCAGAGTTTTTGCTTTCACCTGGAAGCTAAATTTCCTCATCATCCAATTTACGTGATGACGAAGCTGCCGCAGGTGCCTGGGAGAACTCGGCCATAGGAGGAAATGCACAGGTAATTATAGAATCACAGAATGGTTTGGGTGGAAGGGACCTGTAGAGGCCATCCAGTCCAACCCCCTGCAGTGAGCAGGGACATCTTTAACCAGATCAGGTTGCTCACAGCCCCGTCCAACCTGACCTGCAATGTTTCCAGGGATGGGGCCTCCACCACCTCTCTGGGCAACCTGTGCCAGTGCTTCACCACCCTCAGTGGAAAACATTTCTTCCTTCTATCCAGCCTAAATCTCCCCTCCTTTAGTTTAAAACCATTACTTTAATTAATTGCTCCAACACCAATTGCTGAAACTCTCTTAACTAACACAACTCTGGACAGTCTCTGCAGCCCATAAATCACTGCTGGTTGAGGGCTACGTGGCCGTGAAATTCAGTCTTATCTCGGTATAAAGTAGCTCCCCTCTCCCTTCAGTGCAGTCTGTCTGCAGGTGTCCTTTGTCACTGCGAACATCTTCAGGATTAGCACCAGAAGATGCAGCTCACCTGTAAGGATAAATACTGGGGGGTTGTTTATGAACACCCCTGCAATTAATTACCAACAGTCTGCCAGGAGAGGAGTGGCTCACTCTGTCCACAGGGGATGTGTAGCTTTGTTTCAGAAATCCAAACGCAATCAAAAAACCTCAGAAAAAAGCCTTGATGAAGACGTGGTGAGTCCACCCCATCACACCCCCCTGCAGACGGGAACGTCGCTGCGCTCACCAAGCTCAGAGCGATGTGTTCAGATGCAGTTTCATCCCGAGTTCAGGTACACGGGTGGAAAATGGGAGGTGAAGACAACCCTGTAGCAAAACCACTGCCCAAATTCAACAGCTTTGCATTGGTTTCTGCACAGGTGGTTTCTCAGGAGGCCTTGGCCACAAGGACACGTGCTCTCGCTGCTGGCAGAGAGTGCAATCACCCCTGCTGCTAATTACCCCATCAGCTGGGAGGGGTGATTGGTTAGGTTGGCCTCCCCCTACTAACCTTGCGAGGAGCTGGGCAGTGAGGCTGGAGCAGCACTGGGATGGCAGGAGAAGGATGGGTGGTGGAGCGGTAGTGTCTTCAAACCAAGCAATGGCTTAGAGGATGGTCCATTGGCTTTACTTCCAGCTGAGACGTGCACTTCAGAAAGAGATAAGTGGTTTATTTTGATTGAGTTTCTTCACGAGTGTTGCCATGGCTAGCTGGGGTCGTTATTTTGGAGGGAGGAGGACGTGCTGGTGTGGGTGGACGTGCGAGCAGTGGTGTGGCCGTTTGCTCATTTAGCCGTGGTGGGGTGTTCTCCTGCTCCCTTTGTACAAGCGTGCTGTCGAATATTAGCTTTGTGTAGCTAAGGATGTAGTATCTCCAGCTCTGTTAATTAAGGTCTCTTGCATTTCATCTGTTTCTGACAGACTGAGGCTGCAAACTAAAGAACAAAGATATCGCTGTATTTTTTTTTCACTTTTTAGGGGCTTTAGAGCATTTTACATTGACAAAAGAACCAGGGGCTTTTTCTTTTTGGAGACATTATTCTGCTCAGTTAGTAGGCTCGTTTGAGAAATGTTTCCTGGCTACATGTCCAATATAACTGTTGGAAGGGTAATGGAGTTGGAATGTAGAATGTTTGGAAAACAAGTTATCATGAATTATTCATATCCTGGTTTTCTTATTTTTATTGTTTGCCTATTCTATTAGAACAGCATTTTTATTTTATGTATCTACACATTGCTGTTCTCAGAGAATACAGTAAGATTGTTTTTCTCATATGGAAATATGGAAGAGCTACTTGGAAAAATAAGGGACAGTACTAAATTTTAAATAAATTTTTGGGAAAAAATGATTTTCATTAATATAGCATGAACGCTTCTAACCTTCAAGCATATGGTTAACTTGTCAAAGTTTCCCTTTATCATTTAAGACCATACTTATTTTCAGTTTAAAAATATGCAGAATATATAATGCCTGTACATCTTCAATTTTGAAATCAGTTCTTGGAATTCTGTACACGTACTGTTAAAATTAACGTCCGTTTGAAGCTCAGTTTCGACAGAATTATAGCTCGATGGATTTCTCCATCTAAATATATTTACAAAAGCAGAATTCTCTCCTCATTAGGGTAGGGAATGAAGACAACAAATTCCAGACCTGAAGAGCTGGGATTTTTGAGGATAAAGAGATGAGCTCATTTGCTCATTCAGGGTCCCAGAAGCACTGCACGTTAACGAATCTCTCGGTGTGCAAATAATCCATCCCTGGGTATTTGGGGAGTCAAGGCACACCCTTGCATGAAATCCTTTGCTTGTTTTTCCTGTTTCACGGCATTGTGTTATTAGATACAAATCCTATTTACAATAAAATAACCTTTGATCTGTTCTCTATTGTGAAGGTGAGCTGTGTCTCACTTGGCTGCTGAAGGAGGAAAGTCCTCTCTCCGTAGCTGCTGGAGAGAGACAGCTTCAGGAAGCAATCGGCCTGAGTGTGATGGGGTTTTTTTGTTGTTTCTTTGGGTTTTTTTTATGCTGGGACAAACCTTCTTCTCAAAGTCATTTGCCCATGTATCTTCTTACGTCCTGCTTTTTATGTTGGGATGATGTCTCTTCTGGAAGTGCTCCTCTGCTTCTACTGGCTGTAGATGTGATGCTTCGTATGGGGATGGCTGGAGTGAGATGAAACACTGGTGTCCAGTGGCGTCCTCTCCAGACCGCAGTGTTGACACCAGAAGCTCCACACATGGAGCTGATGTGATTTCTTCAATTTGGATGTCCCTGTCCTGTGTCTTCCTGGAGGAAGGCAGGGCGAGAGGAGGTGGTGATGAGGGAGAAGGGGAGTGCAGTGATGAAACAGAGCAGCAAGTGGAGGACCAGGAGGGGCTGTCAAGGGATGATCTCTTCCTCCTGGAACTTGGACGGGTGCCTGGTCACGCAAGGATTTCCATGGGGAGGGAGAGGGCTGTGAGACCTGTGATGTGAGATGGGGGAAAGCAAGCAGGACAGTCGCCTCCCGAAGCCCCGTGATTTTCCCTATTAGCTTGTATCTGAAGAGACGTGTTCTGCCTCAGCTCCCGCCTCTGTTTTTGGGCAGAAGCAGGAATTCACTACTTCTGGCTCCTTCTTCTGGCGTTCGGGAAGTCCTCCTTTAGGGACCTTCTGGGCTGGGGAGGGGAGGCTAGCTTGTTTGTTGGTTTTAAATCCCCAACGTGAAATCAAACTTGCTTACACAAGAATGTTTTCCCTTGCCATCTTCCTTCACGGGCACGTGGCTGGTAGACCGAGGGGAGGAAGGACTGATATGGAGTACCAGGGTGGGCTGGGAGCAGGGCACGGGAGCAATGCCGTGTCTTCACTGGTGGGTAGGCGTTGACTTCTCGGGGCACCGGGGAGACTTCAGAGCTCCCAGGCTTCTTCCCGGGGTGATTAATCCAAATTCCCTTGGGATGAAGGTCCTCGAGAAGCTCCTCCTCTCCTGTCTATTAGCAAGAATGCTCGAAGGGAGGTTTGGCTGCAGGGCAGGGTTGCCAACAACAGCAAACCAAGAAGAATTCTTCGCCGTGAGCAAAATTACTACCTGGGTGCCGATAAGGTGATGTTCTGAAAAGCAGGATGGTGTCTTGGGGCATGGTGGGAGACAGAAAACAGCCAGGAATGAGAGGGTGTGAGGACAGCCTGTCTCGGAAAACACAGCTCAGTATGTTTTGGGGTTTTGTTTTGGTTGTCTGTTTGGTTTGGGTTGTTGTTTTGTTTTTTTTTTACCAGCTTAACTTACTCTGGGTGAAACCACTTGTGGTTTCCTGTTTTCATGATTTGGCTTTTTTATTGCTTGGCAAAGATGTTTTTTTAGAAGCAGAGTCAAGCTTTAGCAGGTTTGGCACCACCACGCAGGTAGTACGGGCTCCTGGGGGCTCCGTTGGAGGCGTTTGCATCCCGTTAAAGAGAGAGCAGCTCTGTATGGCAAAGGAGAGGCAAAAAAACCCGGCGCAAGGCTTGTCTTGTCACAAAGTCAAGTAAAATCTGTCTGCGTGTCTGCTTTTGTTGTTGATACCCCAAGGTCCCTGGCTGGAGACCGTCACTGATTTATATTGCTGCATAAAGCCCCGAGAACCGGAGTAGACAAAACAGGAACCAAAAGAGCTTTACAAATACACCGAGTATTAAGAAATTGCTAAGTGCTGGCGAGCCTTACAGAATGATGGTGCTTTCCTCGCAAGTGTGTGGGGAAAAAAAATTAAAAAAAATAAAAAAGGAGCATGCACCGGGCCACCTCGCTGGCTGCTTTTCCCAAAGGTGACTCTGCGGGGAGAAATCAATCCCGTGTTTTTCCCCCAATCCTAGTATTGATACAACCACGGGAAATATGATGGATATTTGCCTCTCCTCTTGCTTGTGCTTCAGACCACTGAAATTCCTAGAATTAGCAGTTATCTGCCAGTCTGAGTGCATGAGGGAGAGGGTGTTGCTCTTCACGGACCATCTGTACAAACTTTGAAGGAGCCGGGAGGAGACGCACGATGTTGTCGTGCATTCTTGGCTCCAGGGTTGGTTTAGCAGCGGCGTTATCTGCGTCCAAGATTTATGAGAAATGCGATCCTGGGAAAACATAGGCAAGAAGTGTTGCTGCGCTTGGAGAAGAGCCTCTGCTCCTGCAGCCAGTGCTGCAGAGCTGAAAATGTGGGTGGTTAATGAAGTCTTACAAATGGAGTAATGTCTGCCCCTGCCCCGTTGGGTTCAGCAGGAGTTTCTCTGCCGTTTCAGGCTGATGGTGGATCCTCAGAGCCTGTAAAGGCCAGGGAGGACAGGAATGTGTTGGTCTCCTGCTTGCTTCCCCCCATCATCTGTCAAGCTCTTCCCAAAACACCTTCTCACGTTGCTGAGACATGGTGTGCCATAAGTGACCTTCTTCCCTAAACATTGAGAGAGAAACCCAGCTTTTTAGTTCCTTTCATTGACTTCTCCTTTTTACGAACTTTGTGACTGAGCCCTGGCGGTCAGCGCCAATGAGCGGATTTTTGTCATGTTTCCTGGAAAGTTTCTTAATTTATAGTGCAAGATTTCTTCTAAGAAGGACAAAACCACTCGCGTTGTATAAACCTTTGGGAAGCACTCGTTGCTGTAAGTGCTGGTAGGGCCATGTCACACCAGTTTACATTCTGCAGATGACTGATTTACGGTGGTGGCGAGTTGGTGGGGTTTTTTTCCCCATCTAGATGCAAGGCAATTCCCTGAGCAAGTCTGAGGTTGAGTATCTGTCACATGTATCCTGCAAGAAATAATTTTATTTAAAGAGCTCTCCAAAATGAGAGAATTGAATGCCCTACGTGTACGCAACTGGTACAGAGTCAGGTTCGCCATGAGCAGAAGCTCTCCCCAGGCTGTGGATGAGATGAAGATGCTGGGGAGACGGAGTGGCTCCCTCTCAGTTCCTGCTGAGCAAAGGACCGGTATCACAGAAACACTTCACCAAAAACTGATGGACTTAATAATTAAGGGCCTTAAACAATTATTTTGCTCCTAACAAAAAGCTGCTCCTGTGGAAGCAGAGGTGTGCAAGCAGCACCGGGTAAGAAAAATCACTGATGCTTGGTCTGTAAAGGTTTTTATGAACAACCAGTGCGGTTCCCTGCGGCAGTATGCAGCTGAACGCCCTTGAGAATACTTTTATTTATCTATCTACTGCTCAGCAACAGTAAACGCTGTCTCTTCTTCACTAGAAATGGCTCATCCATGTTTATATCCGTAATAACTACCCATTCCCGGCACAAATCTTTCTCGGAGATTTCATCTGCTTGAACTGCCGCAACAGGATGAAAAAAGTTTGGGGATCCAGCTGAGGGTTGGGGACACAACCTCAAAACATCAAACCTCCTTCCTTCAAAACATCAAACCTCCCTGGGTGAAGCAATGAGGGGTGTCCATGGCTCTGCGGAGCTGCAGGTGTCCCGTTTGTTGGGGTTACCCTTGCCATTTTGGAAGTGGCCTCCAAGTTTTGATGCCACCTCAAAAAAAAAAAAAAATTAGAAAAAAACCAGTAGAAACAGCTCATCTTTTGCGATTGGGGATGACTAAACGGAGCTTTTCGGTGCTATCCTGTTCTGTGGTTTCTTTCTCTGCTTCTGCTTCCCCCTTCTCTATGCACATCATCAGATGGATTAGCTGGATTTAAAAGCCCACCTGGCCAAGATGTTTAATAATTTGTTGGTGGCACTTTTCGGCTGTGCCCAGGCCACTGCATGCGGCTGCACGTCTCTAAGCAGAAGCTCTAGAAGTATTTTCAGCTTTTCTAAGAAACCAAAATGTAAAAGGCTCTTTGTCACTGTCGGCAAATGACAACAGGAACACTCGAGAGGTAGGAAGGAGAAAGAAAATGCGGTTTTGTTTCACAGAAAGACAAATTCGGGGAAATGGAAGAACAACAACAAAAAAACTTGACTGCAAATTAAAAACTCCAAATAACTCCCCAGCGTTATTTGGCTCTTAAAGGCTCCTTTAAGATTCTCCCTCTCCATCCAAAATGTGGTTTTAAACAAAAAAAAACCCCCACACATCTCCACTAGTGGCAGGGAGAATATTCCTGGCCAGTTCCGCCCACCGGCTTTCCTGTAACATGCGTTATTTTGGCTTCTCATAGGTACGAGCTGCAGCGTGCAGATTACAGGGACAACTGTCTGCAAACGGTTGATACTGGGACTAAACCTGGTGAAAACTGGAAGCGTGCCTAGTCTGCAGCTTCAGAGCTGTAGTACTGCAGATAGAGAATCATGGAATGGTTGGAAGGGACCTTTCGAGGCCATCCAGTCCAACCCCCTGCAGTGAGCAGGGACATCTTTAACCAGATCAGGTTGCTCACAGCCCCGTCCAACCTGACCTGCAATGTTTCCAGGGATGGGGCCTCCACCACCTCTCTGGGCAACCTGTGCCAGTGCTTCACCACCCTCAGTGTAAAACATTTCTTCCTTCTATCCAGCCTAAATCTCCCCTCCTTTAGTTTAAACCCATCACCCCTTGTCCTGTCACCACAGGCCTTGCTAAAAAGCCTGTCCCCACCTTTCCTCTAGGCCCCCTTGAAGCACTGCAAGGCCGCACTAAGGTCTCCCCGCAGCCTTCTCTTCTCCAGGCTGAACAGCCCCAACTCTCTCAGCCTGGCCTCGGAGCAGAGGGGCTCCAGCCCTCGGATCGTTTTTGTGGCCTCCTCTGGACCCGCTCCAACAGCTCCATGTCTGTCCTGTGCTGAGGGCTCCAGAGCTGGACGCAGGGCTGCAGGTGGGGTCTCCCCAGAGCGGAGCAGAGGGGCAGAATCCCCTCCCTCGACCTGCTGGCCACGCTGCTGGGGATGCAGCCCAGGACAGGGTTGGCCTTCTGGGCTGCGAGCGCGCACTGCTGGCTCATGTCCAGCTTTTCATCCCCCAGTACCCCCAAGTCCTTCTCCGCAGGGCTGCTCTCAATCCCCTCATCCCCCAGCCTGTATTATATGCCCTGCTGGAAAACACAGGAAGAATCCCAATTTCATGGCCACCTTTACTTAAAAACCAAACGTGTGCCCCCCCCGCCCCAAACCACCACCACCACCAAAAAACAAACAGCAAAACCCTTCCCTGTGTGCAGCTGACGATGCTTCATTTGCCACTTAACTCGTGGTTGTGTGATGCTCACAGACATACGGGTGATGCGACCGGTACAAGAACTGCACTGAAAACTGTTTCAGGAACATCCTGAAAATGAAAAGCTCTGAAAAGATGAAATTCTTCCAACATTGCTGACGCTGAGTGGGGAAACAAAGGAGGTTATGAGAAAAGCTAACATTAATGTAGATAAAAGTGACTCCTTGGAGAAGGCACATCTGGAAATAGAGTACCTTCAAGGTGGACTCCCTTCACCTGGTCATGGAGAACTTCTCTGCAGCCAGCAGAGCCAGAGGGGCTCTTCAGGAGTGTCCATCCCTCCCTGAGAAAAAGGATAAACATAAGATAAATCATCTTCTGAAGTGCCCGGTATCTCCACCGACTGTAAGAAACCTCTTGCTGAGGCTCGAATGTCAAACTGTTAGCGGTCTAAGATGAAGTGAGGTGACTCCAACTCGGCGACCTGTGAAATATTTATTTTAGCTCTTTTGTGGTGGTGACACACAGCGGTGTCTCCATCCTGGTGTGTCAGCCCTCGTCCTGCCGAGGAGGCTCAGACCCCTGTCACAGCAGCGTCACCCAGCCCGGTGGCGTGATGGCTTTTGTGACATCCCGGGAGTTTCTTTCCCAAGGGTCCCATGTGATGGATTTCGGGAAGGGTGTCAAGATTCCTGGTTTTAGCTTAAAATGATGTCTGCTCCTCGCCACGGCAGGGGAATTCTGCACGAAGCAACCATGCCCTGGGTGTTTAAAGTTCACAAGGGTAGCGTTTCTGGTTTCTAATTTTGTGATGTTTTAGAGGGCCTGTGACTCATCCTTTTTGAATGCTTGGGGTCAGCGAGTCCCTTCTCTGGTCAGTTAGGGGTGGGGTTTTTCCTTCATTTATTTGATTTTGCGTGTTGGGACTGCATATGTAACAGCACACAAACAACATCTAGACAGTCAAGGACATTCAGAGCCACTTCTTAAATTCCATCCTTCGCAGGAGCCTTGTGTGCCCGTGCTGGCTGCTGCAGCTCTCCCGTCTCCCTCTGTGCTCCTCTAGGTCTACAGAGATGTCTTCATTCTTCTTGCTTTGGTTGCACCTGAGAAAGCTGGGTGACTGCAGATCCTTCTCCTTGAGCAGGCTCTGCTCGGGGAGCATTTGCTGCAGTTGCCGCCTGGATACTTTTGTGGCTCAGATTTCGAGCCTTTTGTCCGCTCCGAATCACATTGTTCTCTTATTCATGGGCTCTTGCTCATCGGAGACATCCTCGTCGCGTTTTTGGCAGCGCATCTTGTGGCCACTGTGACTTGCGCGGTGTTTTCCGTCTCGTTTTAACTCCGGCAGCGCAGAGGCTGGAAGCCTTTGGCCAGTTGGAGCGGGGTGGCGTGGGCTCCACGTGCTTTATGGATGATCCCGCAAGTGATGTATGGTGTCAGACCTCTAGGTTGAGTAATGGGAGTCCGTGAATTCCTGTGTCATGTTGGGAGGACAGGAAGGGGAGAGGTCACTCTAATTTTACCCTGCAAATATGAGTTATTTTGTAATCTTCCTGCCACAGCTAGGACTGAATCTGGATAAAGCCTATTAATTCAGATTTTGCAAGCGTGGGAAGAACAGGTCCCTGAATGCCTTCCAGGCATTTATCCTGAGCAAATAATTTCATTTATCCTGAGTAGTCTCCAGCTCCTCTTCTCTCTGAAGCCATTTCTGTGGTGTTTTACAGGAGAATCTAAGCAGCATCTCCTGCTTCACGCTCAGAGGTCTCCTCCACAAGCAGGAACCTTGACGTGCTTAGTCGCATGGCCAATCTTTGTATCATCTTTTTCTCTTCCAAACCCCATAATTACGTTAATGACTGGTCAGTCTGTAGCCACGCCGGCTGAGCGCTGTAGTAGACTACTCTGCCTGTAGTCATGGCAAGAGGTGGTCGTGCCGGTTGTGTGCTTGGGGTGGGAGTAGAGGACACGTCTCTCTGACTCAGCCCTGGTCAGGAAGTCGCTGGGACGCTTTCATGGTGGAACAATTTTTGTCGAAGCACAACAGTAACCCGTCATCTAGCTTACGTGGCCAACTGAGTAATTCAGTTAAGTAGTCCAGAAGTTTCTCCTGCTGTTTTGGCTGGAATAGGGGATTTTTCTGCCCCGGCCCCCTGTTAAACAGGTGCTTCACATCATCTGGAAATAGCTGCGTTTCAGCATGGGGATCAAGTGGATTTCACGGAGAGGCCGAGAATTGCTTTCAAGCTTGGCTCATGTGACGCGAAAAGCCGGCTCTACATGTAATAAGCACTGATATTACTAAAGCGCATTTCAGGGTGGGCACTCTGACAGAAAAATATCCCTTTATCACGCATGCGAAAGAGAAGGCTGAGGGTTGTTTTTTCAGTTTTGGGGGGATTTTTAAGTCTTTTGTTATTGTTCCAAATCACGGTGCTTTTGGCCTAACCCCCAGTAATAAAAAATAGATTATCTCACGGATGGAGCAGGCCGGTAAGCTCATAACCGCTCTTTGCTGATAACAGAGAACAAACACCCTTTGCATCTCAGCACGTCGGAGGAACGGGCTGCGCGCCCTCCCTCGCTCCGGATCAAGTCAAAGCAGGAATTTTGGCTGTGCGTGTGAAAACGGGATGCCAAGAAATTTCTTTTTTTTTTGGTTGGTTTTTTAGTTGATTTATGACTCCACCTGCAAAATATTCCCAAACTAACATCTATTTTTTTTTTCCCAGCTTCGCCCTGATACAGTGAAATAGGAGCATGATTCCCAAAAAAAGCAGGAGGTGTGGCACGTTCGCCCTCCCCCTTTCTCTCTCTTCCCCTTTTTTTTTTTTTGTGAAAAAGAGGGGGAAAAGTAAAAGCCTATTCAGGATAAAGATAGTTTCTTAAGGCATGAGTGCTCTTCATGGTGCCAGGAAAAAGGATCTTAAATGACAGGACATTTAATTCCTCTGTTTAGCCCTTATTATTTTCTTTCCTTTGCCTCGGCTGGGCTGCGGCGGCGTCCCTTGAAGCCTCGAGGAGCGCGTTGGGTGAATGCACAATGAGGGGAGTGCGTTGCTCCCGGCGTTACGTGGGTTCGTGGCACGTCTCTCTCGACATCATGCAGTAACAGCAACAAATCCTTCATCTCCTGTGTATCACACCACCAGGCTCAAAGGGTTTAATTAACTGTGAGGGTAGTAAATTTTTACGGGAATCAATTTGAGGTACTTTTGGAGGTGCTTTTGTCTGGTGCTGCAGTTTCCCAAGCACACCTTCCCACGTTTTGTAGTCGCGGTCTTTGGAAGATCCCCGGAGACTACAGAAACGGGGAATGTGCGCAAAGCAAATGGAAGCAGGGAATTCTCTCTTCCCCTCTCAGCTGTTGAGATTTTTCCTTTCTCCCAGCTGTGTTACTTTCTAGAAAACTAAAACTCTTCTTGAAGCCGACGTCAGTTGTACTGTATTTTGTGCAACAAAAAAAACGACTGTAAAAGGCTGCTGGTATCACGTGGATGCAGTCGTACGTTTTCAAACGCAAGTAACTTGGTTGCCCAAAGGCTACTACGTTGAACACATTTATTAACCAAACAAGAGCAAAGTTTGGTTTTTTTAATAAGTAAACCTCTACATATCCCTATGCTTTCCATTATTTTGACCGCTCTAGATTTTTGTGACTTGAGCAACAGACTTAAACTAATTTGCTCTGAAGATACTTGATGCTGTTGCTATGATGTCTGTAGTGACGAAAAGAGTACGCAAACACGTAGCACGCTGCGTAACGGAGGCATCCGTGCGTGGAGGCTTGCTCGGGCGATCCGCCCTAAATAAGGGGCTGAATGCACTGAGGGATTTGGGGGATGGAGGACCAGGGAGCCACCTCCCTTCTGCTCCACACGTGGGGAGGGTTGGACCCCCAGGAGAGCTCTCAGGGGATGGGGGAGCGTTGGAGCTGCTGGAGCATCCTCCTAAGCATGGCAGAGCTGGAGTTTGGCCCTTCTGAGAGAAATAAGTGTTTCTCTTCCTTTTGGGAGGCAGAACTAAGGCAGGGTGGTGAGTTTGGGTTTTGTTTTGGTTTTTATGAAAACTGAGCAAAGCAGGGACTGTCTCAGATTTAGCAGTCCAATGGAGAGACCACTCACCTGCGATAACGAAGAGCATTGAGCTGCAATCTCTTCTGCAAGCTCTACACAATTATTTGTGTAAATGAGAGCTGCTTCAACGGGAGATACTGGCTGAGGGCAGAGGACCCAAGCTCAAACCTAGGCAAGGAGGATTTGAACCTGGTGCTCCCTCATCCCTCTTGTTCTAGTGCCTGAACCAAAAGGGGGATCCCCCTTCCCTGGCGGGGTTGGGATGTGCTTTGGGAGCTTGGAGGCATGTTCTGCAGCAGCTTGGCTGCGGCTTCGGGAGTTTCTGCAATAGTGTCCTGAGGGGGTACGTGCCCTTGTGGGTGCAGACCTTGCTCAGCCCAGCCTTGGGCAGCGGTAGCCCAGCCTTGGGCAGCGGTAGCCCAGCCGGGCTCGGTCCTATTCACGCTGCCCTTGGGAATATGGTGTGAGCGATCCTCCTTATGATGCCCAAATCATGCTTGGGGTCATGTTAGCTTGGGGTGGGGGGAGTGCTAGTAAATATGCGGACAACTCAGCAGTACAGATACAGTTGTTTCAGTACTTGAACTTACTCCCTGGCTGTTTTATTTAAGACTATGCAGATGCAGCTTCTCTGGCTCTTGTTTCGCGGTGCCCAGGTAAGAGGGCACCATCTATTTACCAGGACACAGGGGACCATGGAGCCAGGAGTCCTCAATGCAGAGCCCACGTGTGCTCCATCACCTCTCAGTGGGTACAGGCAGGCGAAGCGTCACTTCTGGGGGTAGGGAGGGGGACACGGGTACCCTGCAGATCTCAAAGGCCCTTTCTTCATCCTTCCTTGAGTTCTTTAAGCCCAGCAATTTTCCTGCAAAGGCGCTATTCTTTCTCTTCAAAATAAATGTTTACTTCCCTTAAAATCCCTTCCAGGCTGCAAATGCCAATATTTCTCCGCTTGTGATGCTGCACTCGGCGCCAAAACAGATGACAAGTCAGTCCTCCCAGATTCTGGGGGAAGGAAGGTTTTTCTCGCAGTTAAGCTAATTGCTGTCTCGGTCATTGTGTACAACAGAATTGTCCTTGCGCATGAAATCAAGGTGAAAATCACTTGAAGCAGGCAGGGTTGTTTTCATTTCCCAAAACAGAGTTCGGACTTAGACAAAACAACCTGATGCGAGATATTAGCTCGGCAGTTTAGGCTCACGGGGCTTCTTGGAGGGATGGCAGCTACGGTACCACATCCGAGGCCGGTTTAAATGACATACCGAATGTTCAGGTAGCTGTAACGAAAAAGGGGCTGCTACCACTGATTTTTCGGAGTTGAAGGGAGCGGTGTCACTGAGATAAAACTCACCAAAACATTGCTTGCTCCTTGGGGCCCAGCTTCGCTCTCCGGTAGGCAAAAGAGCGATTAACATATTTTATTGTTTCTATTTCCCTGCTTTGCATTGGGCTTCCCAGCCCACATCAGGGAGAGAGAGTGTTAGAAAGGAGATGTGTTCCCACTGAAAAGGCCTTTTTAAGTCTCCGGTCTGGCACTTTTTACGTAGGATTTCCACCCATGTAAACAGCGAGGCAGCAGCTGTTGCCAGTGGGGAAGGCGGCTGGAAAGGCCGGGAGCGCAGCAAACAGCTGGTATTTAGGTTGCCTCCCTCCAAGTTTGCAACTGCTGCATTTAAGAAGCCGAGCGGCTGCGTTATCGGCGCAAAATGGATGTGCTCAGGCAGCCGATGCTCCAGGGAAGTATAAAACAGGACGAGGTCACGGCAGTATTTCTGCAGCTATGCCCTCCTGCAGGCTGCACCGTTGGGACTTCTTGAGCCAGAGGCGGTACCTGCAGCTTGGATGGACTTTGCTGCCTTAAAAGTGTCTAATCCTGCTTCCAACCCATCGCCACCGAGACTGATGTCATCATGCCCATGGTTTTTCCCAGTTGCATTAGGCACTGGATGAAAAAGGACTGTCCTGATGCTTTTTTTTCTTTTCTTTTCTTTTTTTTGAAGCTTCTACCTGTGCCTGGGTTGAAAAAGCGTGGATGCAAAATCATAGAATCATAGAATGCTTTGGGTTGGAAGGGACCTTTAGAGGTCATCTAGTCCAACCCAAAAAAAATAGGCAGCTCGGGCGCCAAAGTGGGATCTGCAATAATCTTTTTAATGCTACGCAAAAACCATGCAGTAGCATCTGAGTTTTTGCAGATGCACCTTCTAACTACATGTAGATACTAATGATAAACTTTTACTCCTGGGCATAGTTACAACACTTTTCTTTCTTTTAAGGTGGTTTCCTTGTTTCCCTTAGGCTGCCAGCAGCTACAGACATTTGTAATGTTCCTCTAAAGCCGGTGTCCACCTTGGAGGCACGTCTTTCCATGCCAAGCTTTGCCATCCTCATTTTGAGTGTCCAAATGGAGTTAAGAGTCTCAAGCAGGCACAAAGCTTTCTTGCATCCCAAGACACGCAGCAGCCATGGAAAGTTAAGACTGCAGCTTTGAGGTAGGCCCATAGAGACCATGGTGGGGAAAATTCAAACCCAGCATGAGCAGGGGCTACATGGCCAACTTCAGAAGATCTGTAGCTGTTTATATCGGTGGTGAGGTTTGGCAAAAGCTATGAGATGTTAAGAGGCAGAATGGGTTCAGTTCAGCTGATTCGCGTGAAGCTTGACGGGAACTGAAGTCGCAAGTACCAACAAGAACCTTCTCAAAGGTGTGTTTGCTGCTCGTTGACTCACGCTGCTTTGGATAAGCAAGGCACAGTCAGGATTTCGGGTTACTCTGCTCCTGGGTTTTGTCATTTCTTTTCTGGGAGACAAATACCCGATACGAAAAACTAATTTTGTAGAGGAAAAGGGTCAAGATGGTTACTGAATAGCTGTGTGGTGCACGTGGGACACCAGCTTCACAGCACGCCTCATACAGTACATCTTGCTCTTCCCTTTATATGCCAGAGTAAAGGCAATTAAAGACTTGATGAGAAAGTATAAAAATGGAGGAAGGGGAAGACATGAAGGATGAGGGGGCAGAAGGTCCCTCAACGCTGAGGCTATGGTACACTCATCAGGAGGAATGGTGAGCTCAAAAAATGTTTGGGCTAGCCTGAATTTTTCTTTAGCTAACCTGAATAATGTGGAGTTTTGGTCTCCCAGAACTTCTTGAGTGTCACACACTGAGGCTCTTTAAGGCCCTGAATGTGCCGCACAACCCTCTGCTCTGCAGAAGGAAAAGTGATGTTTCTAGAAGATAACTGATAATATTGCAAGGGGCGTGGTTCAGTAAATCAACACATTTATCTTTTCAATTTAAGTAAACCTGTATGCCAGTGAAATGCAGGGAAAACACCTGACTTTGGGAACTGCTTGGCCATGAAGGACTCGGTTGCTAAGGCAGGGCTAAGCTACTGCGTTTAAATTCCTTTAGATTTTTATGGGGTGAGGGTCAAAACCAAAAAGGATAGTATTTAGGAGTTCTTGCTGCACAGCTAGCTGGCTTTGTGTTGGATTTGAAGTTGGTTCTCCAGCACGGTATTTCTTAGTCCATGTGTTTTCTGAAGCCCTGATTTCTTAAATCCAAAAATTCCTGTATATAACAGTCGTGTTGCCAGGTCATGGGTTTCTTTCATAAGTCTTGCAATTTGCTGTGATGCTTTTCTAAAGCCTGATTTCTTCTGTTTGTGAGAAACTCAGCTTTCATTAAATAAATAAACAAAGTCCCTGGCCGTCTTGACTGTGAGAAGAAGGAAAAAAAAAAAAAAAAAAAAAATCTTGAAAAACATGACCGGAGTATAACCCGATGGTGTGGGTGGATCCTCTGCCCCACG
Source organism: Balaeniceps rex (assembly GCA_013401315.1). Classification (NCBI taxonomy): domain Eukaryota; kingdom Metazoa; phylum Chordata; class Aves; order Pelecaniformes; family Balaenicipitidae; genus Balaeniceps; species Balaeniceps rex. The sequence continues at coordinate 32,165 of VYZW01008003.1, read as the reverse complement.
AAGGAAGCAGCATCCCCAGGTTTGCAGAGATGTTGTGCGTTACTGCAAGGGGGAGCTGGACCCGTTGTTCAGATGTTGGGGATTGCTCTCTGCAAATAATGAATCAGGTTTTCTGGATCGCCTTGAGGTGCAGCAGCTCCCAGAGGAGAGATGGCTCCTCGGGCCCCCTCCAAAGAGGGCTCTTCTATAGCCTCCCTGGCAAAGCTATCCACAGGGGTTGAGGGACGTATGGCTCAGCTGTCAGCCAGGGCAATGTGCAGAATGTGCCCGTAGCCCATGGAGGGGAAAGCTACCAGGTTGGTAATCTCCTTTCTAGTGTCTGTGTGGCAGCTGATAGGCAGGAGACATTCAATGCATTGAAACATTGACATCTTAGAGCCAAAAATGTCTTTATTTACCTCCTCTGGTAGCTGCAAAGATGTAATGGAGATGTAGGAAGAGTGAAGACCTTGGCAGTCTCCTAACCTCCCTGGTCCTCGTAGGATCCAGGTGCTCTCGCCGAAGCAGGAGATCAAGAGTCATGCGTTGTTTCATCACAGCAGCCGTGCTTCGGGGAAATACCATTTCATGTGAAGACTGGTAACTCCTTAGGAATTGAGAGGGGCTTGGAGCTGTTCCTTACCCAATCCTTTTGCAAGTATCGGTATCATTAATTCACGGAATAAATGGGAAATCTGTTGTTACTCATAGCTAGAGCACGATGGATCATGGAGTCCTGCCAAACGTAGGTGTGTGCAGTCTGGCAATGAATCTCTGTGGTGCCAGAAGGAATGTGCAAGATTTTCTAGGTAATGTTTGGGGAGCGATCAGGCAGGAGGTTTGACTGGGGCTGCGGACACCTGAGGTCCTGTTGCATCTGCTCAGAGTGAGTCATTGCAGCTTCATGGACTCTGGGAAGTATTCCACCAAATTCCTCCTTCGGCTGAACTCACCCCCCTACAGTGAGCCTTTTATCCTGGATAAATGGGAAGCGAATCTCCATATTATGTCTGAATTTTGAAATTGAAAAAAGAAAAGTACTGACTTGTTTCTTGTCCAACTACCTTGGCACTTCTACTCTAAAATATTGCTGGACTTCTTGATTAATTTTTGTCTTGTATTGAATAAGAAAACTACTGTACTTTAGTATTATGAGTACTTATTTTTGGTATTGTTTGTCTGGAGGCCCTGTCAGAATGGGAAATTTATTGCACTCGATGCTGGGCAAACACACGGGGTAGTGAAGTCTTTCTCTTTGAAGAACTAACTGATTTGGAGATCCAGATTTGGCACAAATAGTGTCCCAGAGGTGACTAAAATGGCCCGATGATACTTAGGGAAATGCCTACGTACAGCGAATGGACAGACACATCTATCACACACCTACTGACTTGGTGTTCCACTTGGCCAAATGACCATCTGCTGCGATGGAAACGTGACCCTCCAGCTTCACGTGGGCCATCGTGTCCTCCTGCAGGACCCCTGCCAAATGCACGTATACCCATTCTCGCTGACTTACAGGCTGGAGCTTGAAGAAGCATTTTTAAGAAAAAGTTTTGGACATTGAAGTGATTAAAACCAACAAATAATCGTTATGTTTCTGTTGGCACGAAACTGGTACGGTGTTGGGGATGAGGAGGTTGAGCAGTCCAGCAGTGATTCTCCATTTCTTCTGTTCTTTGATCCCAGCCTTAACGCATTTCTGAGGGTTATGCTTTGGGCAAATGTAAGGCTTTGGCCCCGGTACAAGGGTGACTCGATGGATGGAGCCTTCCAGAGCAGCCTCCAAACTGTGTGCAGTTCAGCCTCATGTTTGGATGTCATCCACTGTAGAAGTAAGAGCCACCCACGGAGATCTGATCTAATTTTAAACTTTCCAGGAGCGTTCAGAGGATTTGACAGAGATTCTCAGTTGGGGTTTGAAGTAGAGGGATAGAATATATACACAAGCTCCGTGGCCAGATAAATAGGATCCTAGCAGGGAAGGCCCATCGTGACATAAACACATATGCTCCTCACAATTAGATATTCACCGGGGCTATTTATGTCTGTCCGATCATTTGTGCAAGCCCTACAACGCTCTGAAAAAGCAAAGGCTGTGAAGCACGGTAAAGCAGAGATGCCTGGTTAACCTGACTCAAAATTACCTGCAGCAGTCCCAGAAAGCCGAGGAGCAGCTGGCAAGTGCCCATTGGACAGAGGCTTTTGGGAGGACCACGTGATGGAGGCTGGATGGAGAAAGATCTGTTGCCATTGTTCTGATGCAGTGAGTTTCTGTAGGCTTCCCATGAACAGAAGTTAGTGCTCCTGTTTATGTATGTACTTCACGTGTATGCTTTAAATCCATAACTCATCACCAGTTGAATTTTTGGCAGGAAAGAATGGGTGTCTTGACTGTTTCTAGACTGTCAAAACTCAGTTCCTCAGGGTTGAGCTGTCTTTGTTGTTGTTATTGCCTGTAGAAGACTCTCTGCTCAGAGTCCCACTGGGCAAGTCCTCCATACATCCACCAAAAAGAGTCTCTGCCCCAAACGTCTTGCAGTCTGAATACAAGAAAAAGAAAACGGGCAGATTGGGAGTGCCAAAAAATGAAGATACACCTCTAGGCACAGCAATAGCGAGCAACCCACATCTGCCAACTGCTGAATTCCCCTTAGCAAAGGTTGCTGCTCAGCAGCTGTATCTGAAACGTTCCTAGCAATCCAAATTATTCTTCCCCGTTCCTCTCACAAAATCATTATGATTTTATCTTTTCTTGGCCCTCAATTTGGCTGAATTTTGTTGCCTGCTGTTTCGATGTTTAGTGTTTTGATTGTTCCCCAGCCCATATTATTGTATTTTTTTGTCCCCAAGACTTTCTGAGTACCCAGATTCCGGCTGCTTAAACTACAGAGGTGGCCAGATGAAAAGGCCAGCTCCCACCACTAATTCCCCTGAGTCCCCAGCGCAAATTTTGGATAACAAACTCTTTGGGGTGGTGCTGTCGGACTCGTGCAGAGCCCGGTTCAGCGTAGCGAGCCCTTTAGCTGACCTATAAGTAATGGCAGCACACACGCTGGATAATAATTAATAGATGGCGATGTGAATATTCCAGCCAGTGTTTATTAATCCCCTGAAACCATACTGAGACTATATTTTGTGGTATGGGCCCATTCCAAGCAAAATCGGAGAACACCAGTAATACCGGCAGTGACTCTTGCCCAGTTTTGCAGGTTCATGACACTTGGAGCACGTGGGCTCTCAGACGCTGATCCAACCCTTACGACGCAGTCGCTCTGGGGTGCGTTTCCAAGCATTCAGGCAACATTTTTCAGATGCTCGGGATATATAATGAGGTCCAGACTTAGAAAAAGCTTGCATTGCATTTAGGCAGTTGGATAAATTTAAGCAGCTCCTTTTAGGATGTAGCAGTTGCAGAATTGGGTGCTCCACCGTATCAGAAGAGTATTGGTTTTGCCAGGGTTTGAGCTACTGCAGGGCTATGGCTCCAAATATATTGGTTTTGTTTTGGTTGGCTTGTTTGTTTGTTTTTAGGGTTTTTTTTAAGCTCAGGAGAGTGGTCTCTGTGCATCAATGTCCTGCTGGCCAGGCTCCGGGACTGGATGTATCAAGTTTCTGCCTGTGAGCGTGTCCAGAGAAGGGCAACGAAGCTGGGGAAGGGTCTGGAGCACAAGTCTTGTGAGGAGCGGCTGAGGGAACCAGGGTTGTTCAGCCTGGAGAAGAGGAGGCTGAGGGGAGACCTTATCACTCTCCACAACTGCCTGAGAGGAGGGTGTAGGGAGGTGGGGGTCGGTCTCTTCTCCCAAGTAACAAGCGATAGGACGAGAGGCAATGGCCTCAAGTTGCACCAGGGCAGGTTTAGATTGGATATTAGGAAAAACTTCTTCACGAAGAGGGTTGTCAAGCACTGGACCAGGCTGCCCAGGGAAGTGGTGGAGTCCCCATCCCTGGAGGGATTTAAAAGCCGGGCAGACGAGGCGCTTAGGGACATGGTTTAGTGGTGGACAGGTACGGTTGGACTCGATGATCTTAAAGGTCTTTTCCAACCAAATGATTCTATGATTTGCACATGGTTTTAGATTTGGGAGGAAGAGCCCTTTCTCCTGTGACACAGCCCCAGCCTGTGCTGGATTTTCAGCTGCCCGAGTACTGCAAGTTGGAACAAATTTTAAAAAGTGTAGGTTCCATTTAGACTGCTATGGAAAGGCAACTTCAGTTTTGCTCCTTGCAGCCAGTTTTTTACGCACCCCTTGGTATTTCTGTATTCCCTTCAAGATCCAGGGCCTTACTTTGGTGTCTAAATAACTTTCTTTGCAGCTGAATTTGATATTAATGGTCACTTTTCCATCTGATGAATCAATGACTCTTCTTGCCCGGTATCTATCTCTTATTTCAGTCATTTGTCATCCCAAACAACTGCTTTATACTTCCATGTGTTGAGTGTTCACCTTGTTGAACTGACCTTCTGAGCCGTTTGACTGCACTTGACTTGTTTCCATCACGCAGGAGGCTGGTGTGAGGACAGATCTGAGTCAGCATAAATACGTTTAGGAAGACGATAAAGCTTTATTTTGAAACCCTCTCACTCGCTCCCTTGTTACATTCCCTGTTATTGTTGAGGTTTTTCGTGCGTGTTGACCACATCCAGCTTCCGCCCTTGTCCTCGATCAACCTCTCGTTGCTGGTAACCTCTGGGCCGTGTCTCCCTGGGACTGTTCGGTTGCCCTATTTCATCATTTTCTCTCTGCTCGGCTCCTGCCAGCTGAGGCTGGTGGTATTTCTGAACCAAGACTCAAAACACCCTGGTTCCTACCACGTGCTTGCTTCCGTCTGTGTTTATTTTTTTGACATTTACATCTGTCCTAGCCTTTCTTGGTTATCTTTTTGGCAGGGGGTTTAACCCTCTTTTTTTAGAGTCTGTCACTTTGCCTCTTCTGCTCCAACTTGGCTTCTCCAAGCTTTGCTCTTTCTTATCTTCACCAAGTGAATGAGGCCACCAGTCCCAGCTCAACAAGCTGTTCAGGTTCAAATTAAGTTGGTGGGGTTTTTTTCCCTCCTTTTTGGCTGATGCCTAGCATGTTTTAGTGCTGTGTTTTTACCACAAACCATATGACCTTCGAAAATTAACTAAACATCCCTGGAGGTATTTAAGCGCCACATCTACATGTCCTTTAGGGACATGGTTTGGCGGTGGACTTGGTAGTGTTAGGTCAACAGTTGGACTTGATGATCTTAAGGGTCTTTTCCAACCTAAATGATTCGATGATTAAAGGAGCTTGGACCATTTCTGTTGGCACCTTCTGGAGGGGGAACCAAAATCTCCATCCTTACCCAGGAGAAGCCAGCCAAGTAGTCGCACGTTGGTGGGAGGTTTGTTCAAAAACTGAACTGCCGCATACCTGGGAGGGGGAGACGTTTAACCACCATCTTCTCCGTAAGTGCAGAATGTTTCTTTTCAGTAGGAAACCTGCAATTTGTAAACAGAGAAATTAGAAGCCTAAAAATAAGAGGTTAGAGTAATCTCCCATTCTCAGCTGCTTTTCAGTTGCTGTCCGCACTTTTCCACTGAACCCTGATAGTTACTTTCTCAGGCCTCTGAAATGGAATCATTAGTGGCTGGTGGTTCTACTACTGCTGGTGGTTGTTTTGTTGTTGGGTTTTGGTGTGGTTTTGGTTTTTTTTGGGTTTTTTTGGTTTTGTTTTTTTTTTAAAGATGGGGATTTTGTAAAACCTTTCAGGAGGATAACTGGTAACCTGGACAATACCCTGTAGATCTGAAACTGGTTTTGTGACAACCCCTCATACACACACACACACACTCTCTTGGTAAGCTTTTTGTCCTATCTTCCCAAGCTTTTGGTGCCTGGTGTGGACAAATATGGTGACTAGGAATTTGGGCACGGAAGTTGCTGAGATAGGGAAGTTGATATTCCTCTGCCCACAAAAACTATGCAGCATTGAGTACAGTTAAAATATCTTTAGAGAGGACATCTTATAATGGATGTGTGCTATACTAGTAGAACAAGAATATCGTGGTGGCCGCCTATCACGTAGATTGCATCTAAGATCGCAAGCCCAAGGACGGTGATCTTCCCAATACCTGTTCCAGCTTTCAAACCTGGCTAATGTAAAAAGGATTTTACAGTCGTTCCTGGAGTAGGAGCTCTGTGGTGCAGGCACTTGACTTTTTGAAAGCACTTACTGCCTAATAGGTGAAGAGTAAGTGAATACAAGTCCCACCTAGGTTGTTACTTGGTCAACGTGATATTTTGTCAAATAAGTGTAAGAATTCTTTATTTTTGCATGCATGTCATACACTTTTTGTCTTAATCGTGCTTGGGGCAGCCACATAGAAATTGAGAAGCTGGGCCTCTTTTGGATGACATGGCCTTAGCTAATGCTAAAAGATCAAGGTCAGACCTGAGAACTTAGTGCTGACTGAGAAGCAGCTGATCCTCCAGTGACATGTAGCACAACCACCTTCTTCCAGGAGCACAAAAGCCAGAGGGTTTCGCACCCAGCTGCCTGTAAAGATGACAAGTTCCTATATAAATAGTTTATTTACTTTTGACAGAGTGGTATCTTAAAAAATGATTAAGGAGAACCGCAACATCACTTCTACCCAGAGTGCCACATCTGCTCAGGAAAGTCTTCAGCTCTTCAGCGTATCAGTTACGGAGGAGATGACCAGGCTCAGGAGGTGGGAAGTCCTAAGGAGCTGACGGTCCTGTGCAAACCTGCAGCCATCATCTTTCTATGTGGTCTCTGAAAATGAGAGGCGGCTCGCGGGGCTGATGCCCTCGGAGCCGCCGGTGAATACGGAGCCGCCAGCATGTGCCAAGTCTGGTGGTAAATAAAAGTGAACTGCCCCTCTGCTAAGCCGTGCATCGAGTAAACCTCCTGGGAATGGGATCAGTGACTCGCTTCAAATGCAAATCGCTGTTCATCCCCGGGCGAGGCATGGGCTCATGTGCACACACCACCATTCTTCCAGCCCTGAAAGCCAGACAAGACTTAAACGAGTAATAAAGTACCTAATTGGACTTTGACCTCCGGCTGCAATGGGCCCGTGTGTGAGTGTGGATGTGTGTGTGTGCATGTGTTTTGCCCTCCTTGGCCAGATTCTTCCCTTGGATAGCGGCGGCTGTCTAAACGGTGTGGGTCTGTCCGTCACGGTCTGCTGCCTCTTGGCCAGGTTCCACCTGGCAGCCTTTCAGCTAAGCCCTTCAAACAAAATAGTTCCTCTGTAAGGTCTGTCTTACTTTCTCCAGGGCTGGGAGCAGCCAGAGGACCCTGGGATCACGGTGCTACAGCAGCGGCGAGAGCAGGAGAGGTTTGCACCGTGTGCCACGAGCATGGGTCTATCTCATTCCAGTTCTCTGCCCCCAACGCAGTCCTTGTCATGAGAAGAAGGTGTTTGAAGCTTTAGTGAATCCCACAGTGGATGTTTTGGAGAAGAAATTCCTTGATTCATCTAGGCAGAGAAAGAAGTTGGATTAGAGAAGGTGCCAGTGTGTTGGTTTTTTTTTTTTTTAAGGCAAGAATCCCTGAGCGTGCCCAGCTTCTGCATTTTGCCTAAAACCCATGGAAATCTGGGGAGGACTCCCGGCGAAGGGGCTCCTCGTGGTATCCATCAGTGAACGCACTGGGGAGATCTCTGAAAGAGAAACGGCACCATCTCTGCCCCTCCCAGGTGAAAGCCTTGGCAGACGTTGAACCTCTGCAGACCCACCAAACCAACCTGGTTGTCTTCAGAGCACCGTGAAGAAGGGTGTGCTTCACGCACAGGGTTTATCACTCCAGTTCCACGGCAAATGCAGCAAGCCTTGCACGCCATCAGGGCGCTGAGCCTTCGGCTGACCCGGTGCTTCAAACTAGAAGGTTTCCTAATAATTTCTAAAAGACTTTGGTGTTTTGGGAACATTGCGTGTTACGTTAGTGTTACGTGGGATCTTTGTTCTCCTAAGGCGCTGCACATGGACAGACCTCAAGCTCTTGAGACTGCCTGGAGGGTGCGGGAGGGAGGCTGTGCTTCCCTGGGGAGATAATTTAACCTGCGCTTGTGTGCGTAGGTATTTAGTAGGTACCACAGGGAGCTATTGATGAGGTTTGTGACCTGGCTGATTCACCTCGCTTTTTGTATACCTTAATTTCCCTTCCCACGCTTCATGTTGCCGCTTTACGCAACGCGATCCCTAGGGAAGTGACTCTTTATTTGGTGGGTGCCTGTACAGCACCTGGCAAGATGGGATTTCAATCTATTTTTGAGGCCTCCAAGATCTACTATCTTTCCCGTAACAATGAAATCCCGTGGAAGAAATTCTGCTCTATTACTCAAGATGGTCTACAGCCATCTCTTTATCTTCTCTTTATGTTGAGCAGCAGGGCTAAAGAAAAACAGAGAGAAAACAAATAAGCCCTGCCAGAGCCAAATGGGCTTCATATGGCATTAGTTCTTGTTTTGCTGTTGCGCACACTGTAGAGGTTTTTGCCCTCCTCTAATTCACCTCTCTCCCAACCAGCATGGGCTTGCATCGATGCCACTGAAAGTGGAATGAGGCCCATGGTCCGTAAACACTTCAGCCAAGATTAAAGGTACTCCATAAGTGCAGAGCGTGGTGGTGTAAGGTGTTTCCAGATGAGGGGGAAAATGGATTATCCTTCAGCTCCGTCAAGAAAAAATCATATTGCAGAACCAGACTCCGGTTTGAAACAAAACAAAGCTGGTTTATGAGAGACAAAGGAAAACATATGTTATCTTGTTCTCCTTGGTAGCAAATGGGCTTCAGATGCTACAGTGTTTGAAACAATTTCTTCAAGATTTCTCTTTCTTTACTGCGTAGCAGTGATGATTTTACTAGCTGATTCCTTGGTTGCTCTTCCCCTGTTTTAAAGATGGAAAACCAGTAGTTTTCCTCCCACTCCCAGCCTTCTGCCAATGCAGACCAGTTCACTGGCTTAGTGAAGAGCTGATCATACCTGCAGGTGACAAATAACCAGCAAACAGCAGCGGGTAAACTGGTTAAGTAAAGAGAAAAGTGATTTTCTTGTGATGCTGAAGCAGGCTCCATCATGACCAAGCCATTGGGAAAGTTTGTGTTTAAAAATGCAGAGCGAGGGTTTGGCGCTATTAATGCTGGGCTCCCCGCAGCCGTATGGCCGATTTTTGTCAAAACAACCCTGTTCATTCCTGTAAGGAGATTATGATTTTCTAAATAAAGGCAAATATATTGATGTGGGACGCTGACTTCGGAAAGGTCTCTTTGTGCTACGCAGAAATTGATAAAGCTTTCAGTGCTGTTCCCAGGACGCATAAAGAAGATTTTAAGTGGGCTGTAATTTGGGTGAGATGGAGGAACCTTGATTAAATTCCAAAAAGTCAGCTATTACATCCTCATCTTGGGTGTTCAAGTTGGATCTAAAACTTCACCTTAGGCATTTAAGTTGGATCTAAAATTTTGCTGTCGTAAGAGCTGAAGAGTTGACTCTGATTTTTTTTTTTTAATTTTTTTTTTTTTTTTTAAGGCAAAAAGGACCAAGACCTCAATACAGACACTGCAGAGGAGTTATCGGGGTAATTGCTTTTTTTAATTGTTGCGTATAGCGATAGCTAGATGGATATTTCAGCTCCACAGACCATACTCCACAGGATGTTGATGATTTAGAGAAGGTGCATCCATGCACCTTCCCCCTTCTACGTACTGGGGGGTGAGCACACATGGCCCATGCAGCCACATGCTCCAAAACTCATCCCAAAGTGTGCTTCTGTTTCTTTTTTTATTCTTCCAGCCTGATTTCCATACCTGTCAATGAGGTCTAAAGGCAAAAAAGCGAGACTATGTGCTTCTTGCTGTAGTCGCCGGTTGTTTGGGGAGCTCCCTCAGGTTTTTATGCTCTGTCCCATGCGCAGAGAGCCCTGGCCAAGGGCAGGACCCCTTCGTGGTGGGAGGGTGACAAGCACATGGTAGGAGGCACTCCCCACCCCATGAGGCTCTTGGAACTCAAAGCACCTTTTTAATAACCCGAACTTGACGATTTTCATGCCAAAGGCAGGGCTTACAGCAGTTTGAGATCTGTTCCAGTGTCCTCTCACTTCATGTGTGCCAGTTTTTCCAGGAGGTATGAGAAAGAGGTCACGGGAGGGTTGACATAAAGTCCAGGTCCTGTGCAACAGGTGAGTGTAGACTTGAGAAGAGGATTGATTTATCTACAGATCTAGAAATCGGGGGTTCTCCAAGACCAAAATCCTGCATATGTAGAAACTCCTGTGCAAAACCTGTGTTTCTTGTCTCTTGACACGGGAAAGCATCAACCACAAAGTCCATAAAACACCAAGTTCTGGCAGGAGCATTTGTGAACATGCTGGAGAACTGGTCTGGGGCCTCACGCTTAGGTATGGTGTGGTCTCCTCTGCTATAGGAAAGGGCTTTTTTGCAGGGAGCATTACCATCTTGGACTTGGTTTCTGGGTGTTTTGAAGAATAAGGGACATGATAACAGCAGATGGCAAAGGGGAGGTCATCAAGGGACAAGCCAGGGGAGCACATCCTCCGTGTGGCTGGGCGCATTCTTTGAAGACAGCCCTTCAGGAGAGCCCGCTCTGTTCCCACCTGCTTCTTTGGCACCTGTACACCTCAGAAGTACTCAGCTGGGTTACTTTAGGGTGCTGAACTGACTGTAAAGGCCAATACGGATAAGACCAGATGTGTTGTCACGGGCAGAGAAAAATGCTTTATCTGTGGTCTTAGTGCTCAACTTCTTCCTTCAGACTCTTTTGTGTCTTTGTCCTCTCTGGACTTTGTCTGATTCGAAAATGGTTGAGCAGGATAATGGATTAAATCCATTTTCCTAACTCTTCCTCACTTATTTTGCAATGCCAGCTATACTCGGAGAGTGTTCCAGGAACGCCAACGGTCTGTAGAAAGTTACCCCCTTCCTAGCCGCAGTCTGTCACCTCTTTGGCTTTGGCTTGCGATCTGACATCAAATGGCCCCTCTGATTTGATGCACCCCAGCCTGAACACCCCCAGACTGGAGGTGCGTGGGGAATGCATCCCTCTGCTGTTACCCAAGAGGTCTGGTCGTGGATGAGTGGAGCAAGTTGGTTCTACTCCAGTAAGTGGTGGGAGGTTGCCCTGAAGCTTTACAGGATCGATAAGGGACCTCAGCAGCAACGTTGTCTTTCTGGTGTGCTCCCTTGAGGGTGCAAGTAACGTGCTGGGGACCAGACTGTAGCCAGAAGCTGGGAATTCAAAGCTACCGCTTGATGACCCAACATCAGGGACTATTTCTTCTCCAGACTTCAGTGAGGTAGGAGCTCTGATAACATTCTCCTACTGTGGAAGAAGGCTGCAGTTGCCAAAGTAAGCGTGCCTTTTTTTCCCCACCCTTGGTCAACGCTGGTCCTTGACGTCACGTGTGGGGTTGAGAGGGACTGTGTCTTTCTGCTTATTCTAACCTGTGCTTACACACAGCTGTGTACAGGATTGCCATGTGGATAGCTGGGGTCACACTTGGCACGTCGTAAGGTGTCCCTTGGTAGCCTTCATACATTCAGCATCGCCCTGCCTTTGCTGTGGATCTGCGATATAATTGTCTTAAGCCATCAGACTTTCAGCTCGAAGAAAGAAACCACAAGCTCAGGATGGGGCTGACGTAAAAGTTTGTCTTTAAATAGATTTCACCCTTGAAAATCACCTTCAAGCAGGCTGGCTTGCTGGTTACGCCCTTTCCCACCTCCCAGGCCTCAACAAGCATCTCATGTCTGGACCTGAAGCAGTTTCACCTGTAATTGTGGACAGTAGGTGCAGCGAGTTATGGGCACGCTGGTGAGGGATTTCTGGACTCAAGACCTGAACACCTGGGTAGGCTTCAAGCATCCTGCAGGAACGGAGACCAGCGACCTCAGAGTCTGGTTTCGGCAATTTGCTGAGGGGTTTATAGCATATTTGGTATGTCTGGGCTAGTCTGTGACCTTAAGGTTGTCCTCAAGTATCAGTGTTGACGACCAACCTTGGATCTACTTTGCTGTTCTGTGCTATAACCAGAGACCCTTTTTGTGGTCAGCCAGCCAGTCAAAATATTGTATCTGTGATTGCTTCAGCGTCATCTCCAGAGGCTCTGGATAGCCAACAGGAGGCCAGGAGGGAGATGCTTGGTGTGCATTTTGCAATAGGTCAGCTCTAATTGCAATGGGTACAGAGACCATCTGCAGTTTAACAAGCGCTGTGAGTTTTTGTTGGCTCCTGGGACCTTTCCGCCATGGGGCGGTGGATCCAATCGGTGCAAAATTCAAGTTAACAGCTCCTAAAATCTGCAACCCACTGCGTCCCAATGGCTCCGTGTTAACAATTATTTTTTTTTTCCCAAAAGCAGGATGAAAAAGCTACGTGCCCAAACCTGGACTCAGTCCTTTGCTTTGTTTCTTGAGCTCAGTCACGTTGAAGCTATGGGATGGGATGTTCTGGGCAGAGCAGTCTGGGTGAGCTGGCACAAGCAGCCTCCTGCCTTGTTGGAGCAACAAAATGCTGGTGAAGCTGGGTAAGGAGGTAACTCAGCACGGTTAGAAAAACAGCTTTTGCTTCTTTCTTAAAGGAAGGGCTTTTTAATGGAAGTTAAAAGCTGATTCAGCAAAACTGGGAGAAAACAACACAGCAGGCATTTAAAAAACAGTTTCTGTTTGTCAGCCGCAGAGTAGAACAATGCGCATCTTTGTTCGAAGCACCGATTGTGCAGGAATAAAATAATAAATAAAAGGGCCGCTGAACGGGGCTGGCACGGCGTGCCTTCTGAAGGACACTGAATTACTAAGAGGAATAAATCATCCTTGGTTTACAAACAAACACTTGCTCGTGTGCCCATCTCCCAAGGTGTAAATCAGCCCCTGCCTGCCCCGACAGCGAGCAGCTGTTTAAATTCTCCGGGCCAGATCTGGAGCTGGTGTAAAGCAGGTGCTGCAGGTGGCTTTATCCTGCTTGGAAAAAAAAAATCAAATTGATAGAGCAGAGAGCGAAGCTCTGCTGTTGTACAGCCACCGCGGATCCCCCCTGAGCATGGCAAGGAGCCTGGCTGGGGGAGGACCCCGTCCTTCACCTCAAATTCCCAAACTGGCCGCAAATTTAGGTAAGGGCTGGGTATGACCATACCATCACCAGCTGATGATAGCTCAGAAGCGCACGGGAGGAGAGGTCTCATCATATATATCTTTCCCACGTTGCAGATACGACAGCAGAGCGCAGGGGCCAGCACTACAACACCAGCTTATCTCGGGGACTTCCCAGGAAAGGTTGCTCTTGCCATCAGTAGTAGTATTTCTTCTGGATACTCAAGCCAGGATCCATAAAGATACTGAGGAGGGAGCCCTGTCAATGCCTTTGAGGTTCAGGATGTGCTGTTTGGCTCCTATAGCATCTTCCAGCAAGGGGCGGGCTGATACTTGGCAAAGAGGTTTGACCTTTGGTGGCCTCCACCATGGCTGGGTGCACCATGCCTGCTGCTGTTATCACAGCTCCTGGTGGGTACTTCCAGACCACCTGGAAGGCGTTTATTGTGTTGGCTTTCCAAGGTGGTTGACATGGCCAGCAGCAGCATGACCCAGCCAAGAGGGATGGGGCCCAGCAATGCCTTCCACCTCTCTGTGGAAGTTTAGGAGAGAGGTTTGCCTTCATAAGATGCGGGTGAGGAGGGGCTTCTAGCTGTGCTTCTCCTGAGAAGTCCTAGGAGAGGACACAGATTGAGAAGACCGAGCTCCAAGTGTCTCCACACAAGCAGAGCTAAGGGCTGCATCTCCTGCAGCCTCACCAGCACCCAAAGGGTTATGGCAGGGAGCAGATGGTGGCCTGGCTGGAGCAAGCTCTCCTCCATCCTTGTTTATGGACAAACCCTATAAAATCACTTCCCTGATCTCAGCTGCTCTGGCGCGTGGCTCTGGAGGTGCAGGGACATGGGAACCCACGTACGCACTGTCCACTCGCTAAGGCAATGTCATTGCCCATCTCATCCTGCGTGGTACTAGGGCCATGAGCGGGGTTTCTGCTCCAGGGTGGGAGCAACTCATCCTCAAAGCTTCAAAGCTTGTCCTGGATGCTCTTCTATACCTGGCCATTCAGCTAAGGAAGGGGAGAGGGCTCCAAGTCTTCCAGGAGCTACACCTGGGGGGGCTGAGCACACGGGAAGAAGATGAGGAGGAGCTCAGGATGTTGGCTGAGCTTTGGAGCGAGCTGAAATGTACGTTGTCCTTGGCTGAGCTCCGTGCTGTGAGGCTGCTTCTCAGCAATGGTGGTGGGAAGAATCTCCTGGGTAATGACATGGTGGTGGATGTGTTGGGAGTAGTTAGGTTGAACCAGATGGATGGAACATAAATTCATGGTGGAGGGGTTAAAAGAGGGTGAGTAACAGGAAACAGAGACGGTGGAAGGAAAAGACTGAGAAAGAGGTGGGCTTGGGCCTGGGGGTCATTGAGGGGGTTGTCCCCAGGGGTGACCCCAGCCATGGCACTGCTGGTGGGATTGCACCAGCAGCCATTGGGGGTTTTAATTCTCCAGCTAATAGCTGGGTGTAGATATTGAGCCTTTGGAGGACAAGGGTGGGCTCACCATTTCTCCAAACGTAGGCAGCGGTGGAAGGGGACAACTCTTTTAAAGCTTGGCAGAAAAAGCAATGAGGAAAAACTGATGTGGGTCTACTGGGGAGAGGCAGTGGCTCACGGGTGGGAGCCAGCCCCAGGATGCGGCTGCAGAAACGTGGGTGCGGGTTGACTTCCACAAGCTGCAAGGTGAGAGGAGTTGTGATAATGCAGAATTAACTGAAAAAGTTGTCTTCTATATGGTTTCTGGAAACTAATGCTGAAGAGCAGAGCTTGGCTTTGGTTCCAGGGGCCTGTACAGGATGTGATTTGAACGAACATGGTCTTCATCAAAACGTTTTTGGGGTTTTTTTTAACATACAGTTTTGGTGTAAGTGGAGGAGAGGAAAATCTTTCTGGGTACTTTCTCCTGTCCCAGTTATTTCCAGTATTAGTGATTATTATCTTAAGGAGATAGTATCTATTTAAATATCATAAACCTATTTGATTTTGTCCTCACCTCCCCCTGCTACTTAATAACTTGTGCTAGGACTAGAAGAAAAGGAAACACAGATGCTTTTTTTTTTTCCCCCTCTTTCTTTTTTTTCCCATTTTTTTTTTTCCCTTGGTCATTTGACAGCATTTCATTTATACAATCAGGTTCGTTGCTTCTCCCACGTAGTTGGCAGGTTTTCTCGACTTATTTCTCATGGCCTTCCAGTGTAGAAGGGGAAACAACTTTAAGGAACGCTAAAATCACATTACAGAGCAGGAAAAGTTAATTGAGGATCTTTGGATCAAACTGAAAAACCGGAGCTTCCTTTGGCTCAGCTTTGCAAAGATGCACTAGATATAAAGTTCATCGTGTCCTGTTAAGTAGCTGTTGGCCAGAACGCAGGATCGGTCTAGGTCAGGGCTTTGATGTTGTTACTGGAGCTGGCTTGGAGGCAGCGTGTGGCTTGGACTTCAGACAGGAATTTAGGGCAGTAACTGAGGATGATGGGAAGAAGAAACAGGAAAAAAAAAGTGTATGAATTTAATTTTTCTAAATTTATGCCTTTGGCAACCAGCAAAGTGCAGAGCGTGCTCCTCACCTAGGCATTTGAGCAACAGGTCAGCTTCTGTCACCTCCCTGGACCAGCATCTCTCCGTGGGTTAAAACCCACCAAACCTCTGCTGAGGTCTGAGGAAAAACTCCTGCAGGTTTCAAAGGGAAGCCAGCTGGAAGATTTGTGCACGTGCTTAGCTGCGTTGGTTGTGCCTGTCCTACTGAGCACTGCCCCGGCGGGTGAACCTGAACTTGTGCGAAAGCGGCTGGTCAGAGCTCTTGAGACGAGGACTCTGGAGCGACCGCCTTCTCGGCCGGGAGGAAGCTTTGCAGACACAACTTGGAGAAAAGCTGACGTGTCCCTGCTTTTGCAGCTTTGGCTTTGCTTACTGAAATCATTAGGGCAAATATGTACAATGTGCAAATGTGCTGCTGCTTTCCCGAGAATAGATGTTCTACCACGACAGCCACTAGGATTGTCCCTCTCTCATTTTCAGTTTCCTTCACCTTCTGGCATATTCTATGGGGGTGGGGTTGTAGACCATATTAGACCAGGCTGAACAAGTAGAAGAAAGCTTCAGTAAGCAAAAGAAACTCTTCAACTATTTCTCGGTGCATGAAAACTGCTCGGAAGAGGAGACCATGCACCCTTCTGGTGTGCGTGCCGAGCAGTTATCCAAGGTCAAGGTATCTGGGGTTTGTCTCTGTCACAGACTTGTGGAGCACTCTTAAGGCAAAGCTGTTAATCTTGTGCTCTCGGTTGATTTTGTTGCGTTTGAATTTAGCTATTTGCATGTTAACGCATCGAGGATCGCAGCCGTGCCCGATCACGGAAAGGAGAGTTGTGCCGCTCTCGCTCCCAGGCTTCCTTGGTTTGTGCTCCGATGTATTCACAGCGGTGCAGGTCAGGGATGACTATCAGGTGGATTCGTGTTCCTCAACAATAAAGTCAACACTAATAAACTCTACACTAATAAACTCTTTGTATGGAGAGCAGGAAGCTTTCTGAATAACCTTCGTCATCTGTGAAGCAGCCAAATCCACCGGTCTGAAATTTAGAGAGAAGTTTCAAGCTTTATTATCCAACTGATATTTCGAGATCTGTCGTTGGAAGTTCCCTCCATCGCAATGCATGAATAGTATATAATCCAGCTTTTCCATGGGGGTTTCTTTCATGGGTTCTTCAAAGAACTGACGGATTTGGCTGTTTCGCAGAGATCTGCAGAGCAAGGATCTTCTTCTCATTAACGTCTGCAGATTTTATGGCATGGGCGTAAGATTGTTTGAGTCTACTTGCTTAGCTCCAGCTAAGCTGAATGTGGCCTTTCTCTTCATAATTTGGTAGGATACATCTGTTTTCAGCCAAAAACAGGATATGGAAAGCCATATGGAAAGGAGAAAAAAAAAAAATCAACCAGATTTGCCTTAAAGTTTGGTCCAAGTCCTGTGTCGGTTCTTACTTTGAGCTGGTTTGCCTGTTTGCAGTAATTAGGACAGCTGGCTAGGAGGGGGGGAACAGCATGGCCTGGAAAGCCTCACTTTTATTGGTCCCTCTTCCTCATTTTTCAATCTTATTGCAAGTCGTGTCAGAAGAAAAGGATTCTGAACGTTTGCACTTCGGGTCTTCTTTATCCGGTTTGCCATAACCATCCTAAAGTTTTGTGAAACAGCTGCAAAACAACCTAGAACAGAGAGGACAGAGATAGGAGAAAAACAATAATCGAGCAATAAAACGTTGATCTGATTTGTGTTTTAAACTCGGGTCAGCTCTGGGTCAAGCTGCTTTATCCATCCCTCTGGGCAGCATGAGGTCTCCTGATACTTTTTCATGGATTTGCAAGAGTTGCCACATTCTTTGTGTTTGCTGCTGGGCTGGACGGGATCGCCAGGAAGGCAACGAGCTGTATAATTTATGTTGGAATGTCAGCATCTGAACAGGCGTAAAATTACAACTCTTTATCGCGGTCCGAGGAGTGGGATCTCCTTGGGTTTCTTGGACAGTTGCGGTCATCTTTCCGTGAGGCTGCTTTTGGGGACTGCTGGAAAGCTTTACCTGGTGGCGTGGGGCTGCCTCGTTATTTCAGCACAGGAAGCCAGCAGAGAATGTGCTGTTCTTGTTCCTGGAAGGACTGGCTGGTCTTTTCTCTTCCTGAACACAGCTGTTGTGTTGAATTTACTCTGCCCAGATTTGTGTAGCTTGGAAACTGTCTACGTGAGACAGCCGGTACCTCCCATGTCTGCTGACCAAGCCACAATCTCACAGCACCGGCCGGAGGAAGGGGTGGTGGTACATGGAGAAATGGGGGAGAAGCAAGCTCCAAACAGACTTTGCTTTCCACTTACCTTCAAAAGCGGGGATGCTGGGGTGTACCTGGTGAAACTGCCCCATTGCCGCTGCTCGCGGGAGCTGGTGCTTGCCCTCGGATGCTTGGGGCAGTCCCGGTGGGACGCGAGGAGGGTTGTACAGCGTTCCCCGTGCGGGGCGTATGGTTCCTCTGGAGATACAGCCTGACCTTTGGTGGGACCTGAATGGAGTGGCTGTGAAAAAGCGATCCCGAATAAATCTGGGGGAGGGAGAGGGATGCCAGGCGGCTGAGAGCGCAGCGGTCAGTCCCACGGCAGGTCCCGCCTGCAGCCTCAGCCCTGCCTGGCACGGATTTGGGGGGTACCTGCTGTGCCGATCCTAAATTGATGAAAGACTTCAGAAAAATGGCCCCTTCTCTTTGTTTTTTCACTTGTTTAATACACAATCCAACTCATAACCGTGGGGAACTGTGCAGGGACACACGTCAATGTGCCGGGAGGTGTGATGGTAGCCTCAATGCGTGCGGCACCAGGAGCGATGCACTTGGGAGCCCGCATTTGCTGTGTGAAGGGCCAGATGCCCGGAGGGGATGCCCAGGGATGTGAAAGAGCTGCAGCTTGTTCCTCCTCTCTCGTGAGCTTATATTCTTCACTCTTTTCCTTGTAGAGAGCAGCTGGGTGTGAAAGGGGCCAGCACCTGCTTGTCCTTGCAGGAGAATCATCCTGCAACAGGCACCAGCCCTTGCACTGCAGCTGTATCCAAGGGGTAGCACGCAAAAACTGAGTCCCAAATGGCCGGACACGTCGCTTGTCTGATTTATCTGGGACTGCATCGCTTGCAGGAGTCCAGCTCCGGCGTGCGGAATAATTAGGGGCCCTACAAGCATCAAAGAGCCTCCCCATCGCTCCGCTGAATCGGCAACGTAGTTTTCCTTGTAGTACAGCCATTGCTGGGCTTTTCGTAGGAAAAGGTTAACTAAGTAATTTATTGTAAATCTTCCACAGCTTGGAGGTATTTACTTTGTTTGCAAAGTCCTTCTGTTGCTGCTGGATTTGTGCCACCGAGTTGTGTCAGGGATATGCAAAGGACAGAGAGGTTTCCTTAAATTTGGTGGCGTGGCTGCTGGGAAAAGCTGGGAAAAGCTCAGTTAGCGATCAGATTCGGGTAAGTTTTCTTAAAAGTATTCACTAATGGGCTAACTATGGAAGTCAGGCAGAGGCGAAGCGATTTCGGGGCGGGGGGGTGGGAGGAAAATGATATTCAGTTGGAGGAAAAAGGCTTTGATGCAGGAAGTCAACAGAGAAGAGGGAGCTTGTCCTGACTTGTCCTGGCTAGCCTGGCACAGCAGCGGCGGTCTTTCAGAGCCCGTTGTGTCCACCGCAATAGCCCTAGAGAGCGACTGACACAAACCCTTGCCTTCCCCCAGCCAAAAGCAGTAGTGGTATTGTTATAGCTGAAAGAACCATAGAATCACGGAATGGTTTGGGTGGGAAGGGACCTTTAGAGGCCATCCAGTCCAACCCCCTGCAGTGAGCAGGGACATCTTTAACCAGATCAGGTTGCTCACAGCCCCGTCCAACCTGACCTGCAATGTTTCCAGGGATGGGGCCTCCACCACCTCTCTGGGCAACCTGTGCCAGTGCTTCACCACCCTCAGTGGAAAACATTTCTTCCTTCTATCCAGCCTAAATCTCCCCTCCTTTAGTTTAAACCCATCACCCCTTGTCCTGTCACCACAGGCCTTGCTAAAAAGCCTGTCCCCACCTTTCCTCGAGGCCCCCTTGAAGCACTGCAAGGCCGCACTAAGGTCTCCCCGGGGCCTTCTCTTCTCCAGGCTGAACAGCCCCAACTCTCTCAGCCTGGCCTCGTAGCAGAGGTGTCCCAGCCCTCGGAGCATTTCTGTGGCCTCCTCTGGACCCGCTCCAACAGCTCCATGTCTGTCCTGTGCTGAGGACCCCAGAGCTGGACGCAGGGCTGCAGGTGGGGTCTCACCAGAGCAGAGCAGAGGGGCAGAATCAAGAAAACAGGGTGGGAAGGAAAGGTTCATGGTTTTGGTAGTCTCCCCTGCTTGAGTATGTCTTGGAGCCAGTGTGGGGAAGGAACAGACAGGAAACCCCTCTATTGCTACCCAGAGAGGGATTTTTATTTTGTAATATTTACTCTGCCCCAAAAAAAAGAAAGATCCCTTGGGCGCCGTTGAAATCACGGCCTCGCTGCTAGGCTAAAGCTAGAAGTAAACCTGTAATGTTGTACGATGGGCATCTCGGGAGCTGCAAGACGTGAGTAGATATAGAGTGGCTTTGGTCCATTCCTGGTGCTGTCTGGGTGCAGGGTACAAGCCTACCTTGGCAACACAGCCTGGAGAGGACTGGGAAGGAGGGTGCTGGATAAGGGCACCTACTTGCCAGCACCTACCTGGCTGCTGCTCTGCCTTCATGTCCTCTTTCTGCTGGTCTCAGTGACCTGTCTTGTCCTGAGGGACAAGATGGCCACGTGCTGTTTCGCTGCCAAGGCACGTCAAAGCTTGTGGTAGATCAATAAGAAGACTTCACTGATTTTTCCAAAGCCCTTTATTTTTTGTCTTAAGGCTTATAAAAACCGTTATTCAAACCCAAAAGGTTTAAAACTTTACATATGTACAGTACAAGAAATAAATTATGTTTTAAGTCATACAAAAACCACAATATACAAATAGGGCTTTGAAACCACTCCAAGTATGGCATGGTGACAAGTCACAGATACTCACCAAAGCCTTCAGTTATGGAAGCCTCTGCAGAAAACCATGGGAAAAAAAAAAATCTCCAAATGTGCTTGCTTTGGTTGGATTGAAGCTCTACAAGAACTCGCCCCATTTTTTGAGATTGCCCTTCTGCATGCCAAAAGCTCAAGAGTTGTTACACCAAGTCTCCTTCCAAAAAGGAAAAAAATAATAATACAAACCCAATAATCTAGTTCACCTCTGACAAGGTCTGCTCTGCTGTAGCAAACAGGAGAGCTGTATGGAGTCTGCCAAACTCAGAGCAAAGCCAAGTTCATCTGGCACCGGGGAATCCAACTGGGATGCTGTGGCAATGAGGGTAAGATGTTGTCTGTTTGGCTCAGTTAAACACTTCGCACAAAAATAAGGTCTTAATTATGCACTGGTACTACAACAGCACCTGAACAGAGGTGACCGCGTTCTCAGTAGTTAAAAGGACTGGTGCAAAGCTCTCCTGAAGCAGTAGGGTTCATCACCTTCCTCCTCCCCTACAGTCAGTAGAAGGGCAGCTGCCATTCGCCTCTTACAAAGAGATCAACACGTGGGACCGGACGGTCTCGCTGCGGACGCTGGCTGGGGAGCAAGGAGCAGCTGCCAACACCATCACCTGCCATCTGCACTGTGCTTCGCCCCAGGTACAGGGAGGACGGAGTACTACCTTCTTCTAAGGTAATATATAGCGATTTCGGTATCAGCCAGACATAGAATGGATTATTTTTAAGGCAAGCAAAGGACAACGTGAAGTTAAGTGGCATTGTGCTTATTCCCACCCCTCCCCTGAACGACCCGACGCACTTGACCTGTGCTGGTCTTGTCTTCCCACAGCCCATAGTGCTATTAGACCCACGGTAACTCCTACGCTAGATGCTAATTTGTTCTTGGCACCTCTGTCGCCAACAGGCTGATGGGCAGTTAGCATAGTTATCTTCTCAACTCCACTGGCAGGCTAGACCAGAAGATCATTGCTGAGGTGTAGATCTGTGAAGATCTCACCTGTAGTCCCGGTTAATGGGAGCAGGTGGGAAATGCAGCGTGTAACAGGTCAAGGTAAGGTTAAATGCACAAGCCAGGCTCCTTGGGCAAGGGAGAATGCAGTTTTAGTTATTCTAGGTCTAAGACCACAGTCCGTCAATTGCTCCTCGGTTTCTTGCATCTGATCCAGGACATTGTGTCCAGAAGAGCTTGTTGCTTTAAGTGCTACCAAGCCAGATTTTTGCCAGAGCATTTTTTTCCACCTGTGTGGTCTTCATGCATCTAGGTTGCTCAGTTGTGAGTCTTCAGAGAAGTCTTCAGAGCAAATTTGAGACAGATCTGGGAAAAGTGGAGAGGGGAAAAAAAAAATAGTTAAATGTAGAAGTTAAGAGGAGTAATAAATAATTCCTAAGAAACTCTAGGACACTAAGAACAGGTTTAGGCAGTACGGGTTGGTATTTTACTCTGTCAAAGCAGCACTTTGCCCAGTAGCTACTCAATGAGAGCCTGAAGCAGACTTTACGCACGCAAGTAGGCTGCAAACAGAAATTACGGGTCTTGACGCTAGACTCTGCCTGCTCAGATCCGTTCGGGGTGGACAGATGTTTGCAGAGTCAGTCTCCGAGTAGGGAGCTATGATCTTCCAGTGACTTGGCAGGAATGGAGAGCTGAATGGCAAGTAATTGCTCGTGATTTCTGGGAGGAAGGATCGTTTCCTAGAAACCATAGTGCTTTGGAGCTCAGATCTGCTCCTCTGCCTCGTGCAGAAGCTGTACTCCATGAGTAGAGCAGGTCCATCTGCCAGCAACGCTGTTTTGGGGGGGTTACAGAGCAGCACAACAAACCAGCCTTTTATTGTACCTGCAGGAATATTTACTTGATCTTTCAAGACTTGTAGCAGAGCAACAAGTCTTTGCACAGGGGTTTCATTCACAGAATCGTTTGCTGCCGTATGTAGCACGGCTTGCTAGTTTCTGCTAAGCCTGGAACGGTACCAGCTCGCATTTCTGAGCTGAGCTCTGCCGCCCAAGAGGGATGTGCAAAGCACAACTTCCACGGAGCGTTGCTAGCCCTAACAAGCGCTTTGTCTCCGGATTAGAAGCGACGAAGCTCTAAGTTGACAAATTGAAATTTAAGAGAGGCCAAAAGGCCGGGCTTCATCTGAAGGAGATGATCATTTAGTCAAATGAACAGGGATTAATTCAAAACATGACTAGAGGCAGTCTGAAGCAATCAGGCTGTCACTGCTGGGACCAGACTTACTGGAAGTCATACTCTGAGGACCGATGCTGGGTGTCTGGAAAGTCCCCCAGAGGTTAAGCAGGGCTGAGATGCTCTGGCAACGACCGAGTTAGGACTCTCCTGAACCCGAAGAGATTAGCATAGCCGGAGATGAAGCAGTAGGAGTCACTACTGCAACACCGTGGCAAGTCCTCGGCTGTGTCTTGCTCATGTAGTTGAGCCCAAACTTGATCAAGAGATTTCTTGGCAGCTTAAGATCGCCTACCAGGCTGAAATGGTCTTTGAGGCAATCCCCTGCACTCCCAGCTTTCCCCTGTTTTACAGGGCAGTTAACAGATGCCTCTGCTTAGCTCTCCACTATCGCAAGGATCTTGGGTATTGCTAGTACCTCATTTTTAGCATCTACCACGATAGCAAGCAGACAGGTTCCTCAGGCCAGGCATCATGTTATACCAACCTGGCGGTAAGCATGTGAAGGTACCAGATGCCAAAGCAAGATCAGAAGTGAGGATAATATCACCTAGTTAGTGATAGTCAAGGCATGCATGAAAATTAAGTCTAATAGCTGGGAATCTTGGGCTAGAATTTATTAACTTTTATTTTGAAAGAAAAAGAGGTTCCAGGATTCTAAACAAAAAAAAACCCAAACCCTGGTTCTACTCATCCCAGCACAGCCACATGCACCCGACAGAATTTCTCTTAGCTGATTTTCCCTACCTTTTTTGCCATTCCTCCGCGCACTTCACAAACCAGAGCTCTTTACCAGGAGATATACTGGTCAGCTGGGAATCCTCCACGCAGAAAGCAAACCTAGGAGGAGGAATCGGAAGTCAAGAGAAGGTACCTGTTGTCTCCACGATTAACAAATAATACGTAATATGGATTGCAGATAATTCTAGGACAAGTTGTTTGATTTTACCTCCTTCCTGTGAGCATCTCGATACACCACTAGCTTGTTGAATGGCTGTTTTATTTCCTACTTTAATATTTTATTGGGGGATCCTTGCTTCTACTACCCCTATGTTTCATAGGCTGTAGAAACTAGGATGCAGAGTAGCTTACATGAGGATAGGTGATGCTTATTGAAAGCTCTGAGAAAGGTGGGAAAATTGTCAATATCAACTGCTGTTCTTTGACAGATCTGGGTTACCTTCAGAACAACATTAACACAAGATTTGGGAGTGCAGTGCTACACGCTTGGCAGCTTTACTTCTTGTTGGTTGCTCAGGTAGCTTCCCAGTTACAGAGACCTCAGAAGGAGCAACACAGTGCTGAAGGAGTTGGTGTCACCATGTTACCGTTGCAGTTTTAGGTCTAGCTTCTTGGGCCAAATCAGCACATTATGCATGTAAATAATAGCCACGCCCATCTATGGTTCAGTATTTTTGGCGTTGTCAGTACTTTAACCCTTCAGGTATGATCTAAACCATCTTGAAGTAGGCTAATGGGAGTCCCCAAGGGCAGGCAACACAGTGTCGCGGTATCTAAATAAAGCAAAAGAACATCTTGGATCTGCTCTGTAGCGGCTAGTTTTGCTTAAAGCCTGGTTTGCAACCTCCTGCTGGCAAGTAGCCCACTCTCCTACACCGTGAGGAAGCATTAGCTGGTAACACCAAAGAGGAAGGACAGTTCAAGGTACCAGCTAAGTTCAAAGCCCCAACTTTTCTTGCTAGATTCTGAATATTCCTCCTTTAGATTGAGGTTTCGAGTCAGCTCACATGCAGTCTAAGACAATTATTACCTCTGTTGCGTTTCCCCAGATTTCACGCGTATACGTCTGATATGCAGTTCCTGGGAAGACTTCACAGGCCGATACCAGTAGCTCTTCAGCTCTTTCCACAGATCGTACCATGATTGAGATGTTCCCTCCCAGGTGAGCTTTATTTTTAAAAGTTGACCCATGTCCTTTTCAGTATAGACCAGGAAAGTGTTGGTAGCATTTAGGCCAATTTGATCAAGCCTGAAAGACAAGCAGAGACTCAACATTTCTTCCTTGTGGAAGCATGCCAGGTGCTCGTTCATTCCATGCAAGAAGTTAAATGGAGCCCTTTGCAGCTTATCAAGTGCTCCATGTTCAACTGTCCCCAGTTAATTACTGATTACACTAAAGAAAGTGAGCTTGGATAGCTGGTTCAATACAATGCATCATGTATTCGGGTCAGCCATCCTTCCATAGCCTGAAGGTGAATTTCATGCCTTGTGTTTCTTCTGGGAGAGGCTAAAGGAGGTCAACAATGCCTCCAGAGATATGGGTGCTTTCAGGCCATATCCAAATGGTAGAGGGGAAAAGCAAAACAAAGTATTTCAACAATGAGCCACGAAGGCTAATATATAGGGGCCTGGGCACATCAAATTGCTTTCTCGGCAATAAATCATAATTAAGTTATTGGATGAAAAGTTTTTGGAATGGTGATGAAGTGAGGCTGCTAGGCTCAGGTGCAGTGCTAGCGTTACTGGAGGAAAAAGAGTAATGCCACCTTGTCTAGTCCCAGTGGCCTTCTTACCTAGGCCAGCTTACTTACATTTCTAAAGAGAGGGGTTCAGAGTCTCCGTTGGTGCCATGAAGGGTGACGGAGAACGTGGGGTCAGCCTCTCCCAAGCTTTTGTAGCTGAAGACGTGCATTTTCATCTGATAATGGTAGACTGGAGAGAAACAAGGAGAGCACAGATGGAACCAACTTTGTTGAGAGACAACATTGCTCAGCATCGCTCTTTGTGAAACAGCATTGGCTGGCAAAGGTGAGACCCTGTGTTTATTGAGACATCGTTGACCACTTTTTCCTGCCCTTACTGATTATGAAGTTGACATTTACGCAACAACAGCAGGCCCACTCTGGGGAGGGCTCCCCAAACCTTACACTGCTTTAAGGTTGCGGTGGTCTTGCAAGTATGACGTGCGTAAGCTGTAGTCCTGCTCAAAAGGCAGAGTGTCCCTATGGCCAGAGCCCTGTCGAGTTTACACGGAGGACAGAGCACAGTAATGCCACAGAACAGCAACGCAGCCAGGTAATGGCAAAAGACCAATGCCTTAGCGCCGTGCTGCTTTGAGGTGATGCTACTCTTCTACCCCTACATCCTTCCCAACCTTGACTTTGGGAGTCCACTCCTAGAGATGAGTTTACGCTCTTTTTAAGAGGGAAAGCGTACCTTTGAACGGCATGTCAGCTCTCGTTTTTAAGTACATCTTGCTGTTTCTTTTGTTCCGTATTTTCCTGGCATTGTAGCCAATGCCGTTGCAGCGGTTCTTCCGGCAGCTCAGGCAGATGCCCTTCTTGAAGCGACTGGAATCAGTACATTGAAACGCGAAGCTCTGTTTATCTTGGTTCACAAGGGAGTCCACGAAGAGGTGCACAGACCGCTCGTGTTCACATTTAACAACTTCACCAATTGCTAGAGAAGCAGAGTTGCATGGGATACATTTTGTTTAAGCATTTGTCACTCCAGCAGCTGATAAGATAACGGTGAGCTATACCTTTTTGGAGCCCAGCATGAGTTGAGCATGGCCAAACTTGAACATTTTTCAAACACTAGCAATTCAAGAGGTTAGTGCAAGGCACTTGAAGAGGACTTATCATTTAGTGTCTACCATGAAAAGAGATTGAAAGATGATTGTAGACCTAGCATAAGATGACCATAGTTTATGATCAGGTGTTAGAGAACATGCTACTTCAGAATTAAAGGCAGGTCTAGTTTTTAGCAACTACCTTGAGTAGCACAGGCAGTTTAGAAGGAAAAAATAGTTTTCTCTGCTCTTGTCGATCACATCATCCCCCAGCATCAACCCAAGTCTATTTGTGAGGAGTCTACACTGACCAGAGGCAAAATAAGTAATGAGAACTTACTCCCATAGGCAATTGCTCCCAAGACATCACTTAATCCGCAGCCAGGCTGGAAGTCCCCCCCGTTGGGGTAGATGTCAACGTGGCCTACAGGCATCTGGATCCCAATGCTAACACCTAGTGTTTCCCTTGTGTAGGTGTGTAGGACATCCACAAAGTTAGCATCATCGGGGGAGAGGCGCTTGCTAGGGTCCACTCCTTCAAACATGGGGCCAGCCGGATCCAAGCCTGGTGTTAGAGACAGTACGCAAGATGCCGGGTGAAAAACTGGGTTATTTCCTACAGAATATAGCTGGGGGCCTGCTGCTAGCAGCCCTCCTAACCGGGTGCTACGCAGACAGTCCCTGCCTCGTTGCAGATACTGTCCCCCAAGATCTCTTCACCGTGGGCTCACTGAGGGAACAAATGAAGATGTCCCATACCACTTTAGGTGCAGTACAACCCAGTACCAGCGCCAGTCTGCTCTACAGCGATGGCTTCAGAGTGCCTGTTAGAAGCAATGAGTCTTTGCTAGGTCACGGTGAAGAGATATCTCAAGGGGCAGCAGATGACTGAACACCAGAGGAGGTCTAGCACCCCACAGAGACTGTTGGTAGCCAAAGCTGCCTTGGCTACATTTAGCCTATTTTCAGACTGGACATACGGAGGGACTAACACAAGTTTAAGCAGCAGCCAGGTAATTCCTGCATCTGAGATCCCATGATGGGTTTGGGACTTTCTGTTAACCTCTGAGCCTCACCCACAACCTGAAGCTGTGCTCCTGAGCCGTCCCCCAACTTGACTGTTAGGTGATTTTCCTGCTGAACTAAAACCAATATTTATTGCTAGGCTCTGAGGAATTCTCACTGCCAGTGTCACATTTAAACACTTAATGCAACCCCTTGTACCATGCCCTAAGTTCTCACATGTTGAAATCAGCCTTCCTCTGGAGTCTGAAGCACTCTCTTCAAGATATTTTCAGAATGAGGGGTTAGGTTTTTGGGGGTCTTTTTGGACCAAACATCCCATGGGAGAAACTGCACCCAGTAGCTCTCACTCCCATTAGTTTATGAGCTATAATTACAAAAAAAGGATCACTCAGAGGCTTAGGATTTGGATTGTAAGAGCTTGAGCTGGACTTGCTTTGAACCCACATTTAACTTCAGATATACTCAAGATCAGGTTGTCCTCTGAAAGGTTTCTCAAATGTAGGAACCTCCCCTACATTTGGGGTTCAAAAGTAAGATACTTTCTCATGTCAAGAGACCCATACTCCCCACTGCTACCACAGGTAGGAAACTTGTCATTTCTGAACAAGCAAGCCCAAAACAACATCGCAGCAACACAGGAAACAAAGCCTCTTCGGGGAAACTCACTGCCACTACGGAAAGGTAAGAGAGTGCTTAGAAAGCCACTTGCCTGTAATTCTGCCTATTGTCCCGTGGACATGGTTACCAGCAAAGCCGGCAACGTGGGCGCCCAGGCTGTACCCGATCAGGTGGACGTTCTCGAGCTGGAAGAGCGGGTTCTCCTGCAAGGAAAAAAGAAGATACGGTAATTTGTCCCCCTGCCTTTCAGGGCATCTGGCACCGCTCCCACCTGCAGGATTCTAAAGTCCAATGCTAAGAGTGGATTGGAGGGGGCAGACAAGCATGCTTCGTTCTTTATTTCATCAAGACAAGTAAAAGTTGAGTGGTTTGGATGGCAGTTGTGGTGTGCCCCCAACCGCAGCACCCAGCTGCCAACCCCAATTACGATGTTCTTTGCTTAAGCAGCATCTGGAGCAGCCTTCCCCCAGGGAGCTGCCAGCAGACTGGCCATGGACTCAAGTGCCAAGTGTAGCTCTGTGGGCCTTTTCCTTCTCCTTTTCCACCCTCTTGCCAAGCCAACACTGAATGCCCAACTCCTGAGCTCACGTTGCTCGGAGAGGACTCCGAAATTTGAAGTCCGCTTCAACATCACTGATCCGAGCACGCTGCAAAGCAGCATCTCCCGGGAAAGCACCGCAGGGCTTGCTCGCACGCGCGAGGGCTGAGCGCAGCACCGTAGCTATGAGCCATCGCCCCACCAAGCCTTGGGGTTTGGATTACACCAGAGCCTTCCCCACTCGTGAGCGTTGGAGTGGGTGAATACTCCCCTTGTGCAACAGTCCCTCACGGAGCGTTACAACAGCGACCGTTCTTAACTCGCGTTACCTGTAACCAGTCAAGCAGCCTCGCTATTTTTTTCCCGACAATCCGCGTGTTGTTCACAGCATCGGTATAGAGCTGGTGGGCAAGTGGGAGCCAATCCACCACCACCACGTTGGCATCCTTCTCCCTCTCCTGAAGAGCGGATACCAAGTTGCCCAGCCAGGTTTCGAACATGCCGCTCATCTAGAAAGATACGCAGGTGGTAGTTTCCAGCTCACAGGACCCAGATTACATATTCATAGTTAAGTTAAGAATATCATTTACATATTCCGCTCCGGCTGCGTGCTCCTCTGCAAACCCCACTACTCAGCGCTGCACTAATGGTGTAAGAAAAACAGGTTTTGAGAGATTGTGGCTGTAATTAGCCACCTCGCCTTTTAAGGCAGGAGGGAGAGGCATTTGTTACGCGCCACCTTATCGCTCTTTTTCTCAAGAGTTTCAGAAATTCTGATGGAGCGCAAAATAATTTGCCGGTCCTGGCACCACCGTTTGCGTAAGCCCTGGTAGAGTTGATAAGTGCCCTGGTAAAGTTGATAAGTCCCCCGGTGCCGTGCGCTCAGCCACATCAAACGCGGAAGAAGAAAGCTTGTAAAAAAGTCTGCCTGCCCTCTTTTTCTTTATCGAGGGGACCACGTAGCAGAAGTCAAGATTGCAGACACGCAGCTAAGATTAGAAAGGCTATACGCGTGTCAGGCCAAGTGCCACCTTCGTAGCGGTCGGTTAGTTGCACGTTAGGGGAAAATCTCCGGTTCCCTTCCCCACGTTCACGTTATACAGGCGCGAAGCGATCTCGGGCAGTTGTGAATGAGTTGGGGTGATTTCACAAAGTTCTTAAGTACAACCCGCGTCGCTTCGCTCCAGAGACCTCAGGTGCAGCTGCTAAGAGGCCGTAGCGCTCAAAACGCGCAAAATTGTCCCAAATCTCACGTATTCTAGAGACTGTCAGGCGCAGAGTGTCTCCAGGGCAGTTTGCTCCCGCTAAGCGGGTGGATTGACCACCAAGCATCGCCCGGAGCCGCGCGGGTTCCTCCATACTTACTGTCCAGCCGTGGATGATGAAGAAGGTCTTCGCTGTCACGTTGAACTTGCAGTCCTCCAGACACTCGCGTTGGCCGACGGCAAGCGTGCAACCATCCTCTTCGGCGTCCGGCGAGGACCGGAGAGTGAACTTCACCTGCGGCTTGGGTGCCGGCGCGGGCTCCCGCCTGTCCTCCGGCAGCTCGGCGATGGTGGCATCTGCAAAGGGTCACCAAAGAGCCTCGGGACCTGCCGCTGCGCTCCAGCCTCACCTGGCAGAGGGCAACCTGCTCCGCGCACCCCGCAGGGAGCTGCCGGGCGCTGTCCCGCCGCGGCTTCCCCCCCACCCGCAACCCCGTCCCGCGTGGGACCGTGCTCACCCACCTTCTCCCAGCAGCACAGCCTCCGCGACCCGCGGAGCGCCTCCCGCCGCGATGCAACAGGTCATGCCGGTGCACAGCAGGAGGACGAGCCTCCTCATCGCTCGGAAGGACGGACGGGCGGGCGGACGGACAGACGGGCAGGCGGCGGGGCTCCGCGGGCGGCGGGGCCCTTTAAGGGGCCGCGCGGGGCGGTGCTCGTGGCCCGATGGGGCCGGCCGGCAGCGCCGCTCTCATTGGTCACGCCCTCCCTGACGTCACGTGGAGCTTGAATGGAAGGGCCACGCGCCGGCGGGGGCGGGGCGCGGAGCTCACGCGTGGGGGCTGCCCACGGGGGGCCGGGTGTGTGTGTGTCCCCGGGGGTGCTCGGCGTGGGGAGCCCCGCGGGAGGGG